>JASUUI010000384.1:0-15000 GCA_030444775.1 Atalantia buxifolia | reverse complement strand
ATCACTGAACTTAGCGAAGCGGAATCGCTAACTGTCGGAAGCGATATTGATATTATTGTATAGAGTGTAGCCGATCCACTGTCTTCTGCTCTCCTGAGAGCCTTTTATGATCCGCTAGAAACGAAGGATTCTAATCATTTTTTTCCATCAAACCTCTCCAACGCTTAAATCAAGGGATTCGATTCTCTTTTACGCTAGGTAATACTAAGACCGAGAACTCGATTGCGTCCAGCCTTAGTTCTCGCTGGTAGTGAAGGAAAGGCTTTTAGTGAGCCAGTAAACGGTGAATCTTAGGAGATTGAAGGGTAGGTAGAATTAGCAACTAGAAGTGGAGGACATAATACTACCAAGAAGAAGGGGCTGAAAGACTACTCGCGGGAGCACCTACTATACTATACCTTAGTAGGCTGGAAAGCCGGATAGTAGGAAGTGGGCTCCTATGCCCCTACAGCATAAAACAGAGGGTTGAAAAGGGCTCTCTCTCTGATACGCCCTATAGTCCCGGAACTTCACTAGCTAAAGCCGATACCAAGAGAAAGAACAAGGATTTCTCTCTGAAGCAGAACTACTGGACAGAGTGCTGGCCGAATTTCAATCTGGTCAAGATATGGCCTGTGAGAGTGAGAAGGAAGATGTGATATTGTACTCATGGGGCTCGCAGGTCTTCTAAGCGATGAATTTCGTGCCTTAAATAATATAATATAAATAATACTTATCTACTCTGACGAATAAAAGCAGTTATTTAAAGCATTAATAAGAGTTAGTTTACGATTCCTGTGATAGTTGCGACAGAAGAGGGAACCGCTTACACGTAATACACTCTATCATGAAATTCAATGTGGCAGAGTTTTCGCCATTGGTTGTTACTTTCCTATGATCTTTCCTCTCCCCTTTTACAATGAAATATTAGTCGTCCTCTTGTAGATAGGCTTGCTCGCTATAAAGACTTTTTCAATGGAATGATCATAAGGTATCATAGCATAGCGACTTCTTTCTTTCTGAGATAAAGTAAGCTAGTAGATAGAGAGCAGGTGCATTGATTGAGATTGAATGCCCCAACTCGGAAGCATGTCTTTGTCTTTTCTTTATCATAGTTTGGCTTGCTTAAAGAACTAAAATGGAATTAAAAAGAGGGTTTGTTTTTGGTATCCTTCCTCCACAATAAAAAGCGGCGAATCTGGTGAAACCGGGGAGAAACGAAGGTTGTGCTAGCGGGGAATGTGCTGCAAGAAAATAGCATATAGGGAAGAAAAGAGTCTTATAAGAAGCTGAAGCGAGTGAAGCGCTCCACGGGTGTGGAGCACGAACGCATATAAGAAGC
This sequence comes from Atalantia buxifolia, assembly GCA_030444775.1. NCBI lineage: Eukaryota > Viridiplantae > Streptophyta > Magnoliopsida > Sapindales > Rutaceae > Atalantia > Atalantia buxifolia. The sequence goes on along the minus strand of JASUUI010000384.1, from coordinate 13,679 downwards.
TCTCTTCTTACCCCTCCTGGGGAAGGTCATATTCAGTTTCTGCTCTCTGCTCGAACTTCCAAGTCCTTACTCTATTCCTTCGTCAGGAATAGAATAGGACTCTACTGAAAAACCGAACCATTCCTTATTGTTAGAATCCCAATTCCCCGGTATGGAGCCACCTTCTTCACCCGACATGCCTTTGACCATGATTTTCTCATGGCGATAGTAGCCACCTCTACTACCGAGCGATCGCTGCAGTATCGGTACCCTACTTCTGACTTACAGCCACCAATGTCCGCCGTCTTGTACTGATCCGCCTTTTTGTGTGTGATTGACGGCCAAGTAAGTTTCGCTAAGTCTCGTACACCCTCTCAGAATGGTTACTGGACAAGGTGGGTCCTTTGCTGATACAGAAATCGGGCAGCTCACCAGTTATAGCACTTAGGCCCTAGCGTGGTCTTTCCACGGATAACAAGTGTTCTGTATCAAGGACCCGGAACTTACTTCTTTACCCATGCTACTGGCCTCTAAGATTCTTTTTCCTTGGTCTCCGTGATTCAATCCTAATAAGGCTAAGCTAAGGAAATAGCAATTAGCACGCAGATTAGATTCAATCAATATCGGACTGAATAAGGAGAATCAAAGGGGAAGTGAGAGGTTCCGAGAGTACTAAGCTACTTTCTCCTACTTGACCAGGAATCCGTGCTTTCTAACATCACTTACGCAATTCTTGTTTGAACTCTTTTTGTTGAAATCCTTAAAAAACAACTAGCTATTAAAGAAAGACACTTATCCATCCCGCCATTCCTGAATAAGGAATGGAGTAAGGGATGACCAAGCCATCGATGAGCTAAACATTAGAATGAGGAAGAAAAATGAAAAGAAAGCGCTTTCTTTGGGGGTCGAGGGCGACATTGTCATTCATCGATCTTCCTCCCATAAATCCTGTTTGATTTGGAAGAATGAGCTTAGGGATGATGGGGGTGGATCGGGCATTCGAAGTGTTTCCAAGAGGAAGAGGTTTGATTTGTATCGAATGTCCCCTATATCTGTTGATAATGGGGTTTGAAGACCTCTAGGGGTGTCTCCTATGCCGCTGCTTTCTTCTTTCCCGGAAGGTCGAACATGGAAACATCTCTTGAAAGCAGGGGGCTGCGGTAGGGCGAATCAACGCTTTCGAGGTACGGGGATGGGCATCTGCAAATGTGTGAAGCGGGTCGGTTTGATTCCTATTCATGGGTTTCAAATGTTGAACGGCAGATCGGTCTGAGGTACTAATTGGGTAGTCTCCTTCTCTTCTTCTATCCGAATGAGAATTCCTAATTGATTCGTCGAACGACTAACGACTACTACTTTTTTTAGGAGAGGGACTGAAGTCTAGGTCTCAGCTGCTGCAAATGCGGATTCCTTTCTCTGCCTTCCCCAGCCCAATCCTCCATAAGCCAGACCAAATATGTTCTTTTCAAACCTATCTTTGTCTATCTCGTATTCTGCCATCGTCGCTTATACCGGCATTTCCCTAAACCAAAGACTAAAGAAGAAGCGGTGGGTGGATCGAAGAAAGGGCGACGAAAACAAAGCGCCTAGTTTGTTGAAAAGTATGGCTGCGAAAGCCTTAATTCAATTCAATTGTTATATGAAGCTGATTACGAGCACAAGGGAAGGGTAGTACTGCCTAAAAGGAAGGGGCCAAGCCTGTGAAACAAAGGACTAGACGAATGAACCCGAATTCTGTTGTTGTATGTAAAGAAGGAAAGGAGAAAAGGAGGTTCAACGAATGCTTGACGCCGGTATCATATTCAGAGTTAGCACGAGCTATTTGGTGTCCCCAATAGCTCTTAATAAAAACGAGAAGATGCGTAGACTCTAGAAAACTTAAAAAAGTGACAAAGAGAGATCCCATCCCTTCCCGTTGTCGTTCCAAGATGTAATCTTAGCTTAGAAGAAATAATAACATGAATAGACAGCGTATATGATAGGTTATTCCAGAATCGACGTTCATATCGTCGAAGAGAATAAGTTACCACCTTTGTCACGTCGTCTTGGATTTACGCCTACAACCGGATGCCATTTTCTTTTTATATTATAATGTATCATTTAAGTAATCATTATCTTTGAGAAGATGACTTACTCTAAGGCCTTGGTTGGATTGACTTGGATGATTCTAGATTCTAGCGTCTTCGGAGAAGAGGTAGAGCACTTAGAACAGCTCAAGGAGTGCTTAGGCGTCTGTCGCGCGGCTTGTCCCTGAATCCACAGTTCTTAATGAACCAGGGACGGCGTCATTCTTATAACAAGGAATTTCCTTACGTCAACCTTGTGTGTAAGACACTGGAGTAAACGGTATACGTAAGCTAGAACCGGGTTAACAAGGGGTAGCTTGCAATAGAGAAGATATGGTGGTCCAGATAGCCGCTGACCAAAAAGCCGGAGATTCTCGCGCAGGAACAAGCGAGCGTAGGCCCCCCAGTAAGAAGTGCTTTTCTTGGCGAAGTGAGGCGATCGAGCGCCTTTACTGATTATGCCCCTTTCCTATCAGAAATAGCGAGGCTTGTTGAAGTAGACCCGAAAGAATGGCAGGGGGTCGTTCGCTCGAGAATAGGGTTGGTAGCCCCCTTGAGACCGAAAGGCGTGTTAGTGGATTGGCAAGCATACTAAGAGGGCCACACAGCGCCCAACGAATGGAGGACTTGAGCGGGATGCGTTATGCTTAACACTCGTGAGTCGTAAGGTAGCGGCTGAAGCTACCCATGGTTCTTTCTCGGAATCGCCTATCTACCATGGTTTCAGCCGCGAGCTTGCTGAGCATAGGAATCCACCCCGCCTTACTAACCGATGATAATAAGCTGGGATGCATCTTTCCTATGGTGATTAGGTGCCATCTAACCCCGTCTGTTGCTTGGTTCCCCTACCCCATTCCAAGTAGCCGATCTCAAGCACTACCCATTCATCTATCTTCTTTGAAATGGAATTTCCCGTTCTCCTGCTTCAGTTACAGCTTCTCCCGCTCCTGGAATTCCTGAAAGTTTATTAATGCGATTGACTTGCCCTCTTATAAATCATAAATAGTCGGATATTTTTGCTTGTAATGCTCTGTGGTGGAACAAAGGAGTGCGCGAAGGTACAATCCTAAAAAGTGAGATTGGTTATAGGGATATCTTTTCCTCTGTTTTGCATATCAACGACAGCTCGGACCTTCCTGATCCTGTAACTGGTTTCTCCCCTGGTCTATGATTGCTCTCCTTAAGACCCGACCGGAGGGTTCGGGTTCGTTCGAGAGGCACGGTACGGTCCGCTTGGGGCCCTTCCGCAATAAATAGCAGATATAAGAAAGAGAGAGTGGCAGACTGAAGGAACTGTTAGAGTGAGCCTGAAAGAAGGTAGAGGATAATCTCCCAACTTCAAGCCAGGAAGCATTTTAGCAAAAACATTCCCCTCATTCAAAGAAAAGAAAGATGAAAGTGGAATAATAGCTGCCGGCTCCCTTTAACACCAACGGTAGATAGGAACCGAACTCAAAGGCTTGCATGTTAAAGATAGAACCAACGGTGTCAGAAGAGATTTGTGCAGGAGCTGGCGGAGAGCGGAAGATTCGAATCTCGATCCGGGGAGACGTTTCAACGTTAGCTCCTGTAAGCCTGAGCAAACAAAGGTTGTAGTAGGGGCTTCCGCGACACTTTGATTAGTTCAATTAACCCAGCCTCAAGGACAGAAAGGGAGGGTAGGGTTTTTCCTTGATGAACCGAAGGAGGCCTAAGCATTTTGAAAACCCATATCATTCATTGGTAAGCATAATTGGTTGGCTAGACAGAGATTTGCGAAAGCTCAAGCTCGGGAGAGGAATAGAAGGGTTGGCTCTTTTTCCTTAAGATCTTTCGCCGGACCCTTACTGATACTGATTAGGGCGGATTGCATGCTTTTTGATTATGAGACCCGACCCCCTTTCAGGGATTTCCTTAGCCCGCCTTCACTCCTTCAGTCCTTTTCGGACTTCAGCCCCCACTCCGGAACCCAACTCTTAGCTTGACTTTTTCAGTCAGTTTTGAATTCTCGTAAGTGATGACAGAAGCCCGACACCTTTTGCTCGAGTGACGCCGGTGGGGGTAAACCGAAAAAAAAGAAAGATCCGGAAAGGGATCAGTGTACAGAATTTCGTAGGCCTCTTATCACCCTTATCCGCTCTTTGACCGCTGACGGTAAATACGTATCCCCCCAGTCTTCGCAACAGTGGTCGTGGGTCATTACCGAAGTAACGGGAAGCGATGGCAGAGATCCCCTTCCATTATTGGGATATCTGTCCGAATTGTCAGATAAGGGTGTCGATAGCGACTTTTTCCGTCAACTTGTAAAGTGGATGAAAGAGGTAAAAAGAGAGGGCTAGTGTGTAGAATTATAAGTGTGGTTGGATTCTGTTCAACAGCCCAAGGTCTTCCTCCTTCGAGGAGCGAATGGCCCAATCTCTGCTTTTCAAAATGTGACTTTGATCCAAGCAGTGAAGAGAATGGAAGCCTTACATACTCTCTATGGACCTACTAGTAGGTATAGTTATGAGTAGCCAATTGAGTCAGGTTAGGCAGAGAAGGGAAAGGGTGAAATCTTTCGCCGTCAGCCGTTACAGGAGGGTGTGTTCGAAAGCAAAGATGGAGAGAAAACCTACATAGAAGCAGTCCTCATCGTTGAGCTCCTGCCATAGGACTAGTAGGCCCAAAAAGAGAACTAAGAAAAGCCTGTAATGTAGCCGGATATGCTCACTACTAAAAGCCTCTTTCAAGGCCCAAGCGGGGGAATTAGGCTCATGCAAGCGCAATAAGTACTACTGCTCGGCCGCTGCTTTAGCCCCTTAGGGTCATTCATTACTAATCGGACGGGGAATGAGACTAAGGTAACGATATGCACCTACCTGTACTCCATGTAGATCCAGGTACTTGTGAAAGAAGAATTGGCGATGGCGAAGTGAACGAAGTTGCATTTGCATTTGAAAATGAGACTGATTCCTCGGGAGCTTGGACCAGATAAAGATGGCGACTAGGGTTTGCTCTTTACCCACTCCAAGCACAAGAGCAAAGAAAGTACATGACTCGACTGCCAAAGCCCAATCTATCACAACCTTGATTCCTCTTAATGCTGACCCTCTTTGCCAATCCAATGACCCAGTGGGCTTCATTACTATTGGGGAAATCTTGAATTCTAAAATGTGACCACTTCCTGCCCCCTTCTGACACATAACCCCACTGTTTTAATAGTAGAAAGAGTGGATAGAACCTTGATTCCTTTCTCTGCCTCACTGAACAACATCCAATCCGTCACCCCCCTATGGTATTGTTGAGATCGATCATAGGTTAGCACTCTACCCTTTGCTTTGTTAGCCGCGGAAGTCTGGTCTGGAGTATAAGTCCAATAAGGGGAAAGGCCCGATCTCTTTCTAAAGGATCGACCGAGATTGCCTTTGTGGCTCGTGAAAGAAGTTTCGCAAGGGAAGAGAGATATGGATTGAAAGCAATGATCATGCCTTTAACTCGTAATAACTAGAAATCTCTTAAGAGAAGAATGGTATCTGAATTCAGTTGATCAAGAAAGCACCAATGCAATGTTCTTGTCCGATCTGTGTGTGACAAAAAGAGAGATGAGATAGAGTCAGTCTTACGTATGCTTGACTCCCTCCATAGTGGCATACTCTGTGGATGCTCTAGATCATAAAAAAGGACTAAGTCGATGGCAAACTCCCCTAACTAAATAGAAAAGCCTATCTTAGGTGAGGTCTAAGGCCCTATCTTAACTTAACTCGTCACCTCGCAATCCAACTCGAAATGTCTTAAGTATTCGAAGAAGCCTTTTTGCAGAGAATGATCCCCTACTTGGCGGATAAAGCAAAGCGAATATGGTAGCGATGACTAGTCTAAGCAAGGGGCGAGCTCAAATAAATAGAGAGATGAACAGCGGAAAAGCTTCTCGAAAGGGCCTCAATGAATGATTCGCCCTTTGAGAAAAGCCTATAAGGCCATCGGTTCTGGTTCTTGGTTCTGAGCTGTGTTCGCACAAAAAGAAGAAAGCATCGCCCAAGTCCTAAGCCCTATTTGATTGAATTTGAGATTCTCTCGCGGATTCGTATTGAAGACAGGATCCTTTGATCGGGTGGAAACTCCAAAACAGCATGGGGTTCTTCAGGCAAGGTGATAGGGCAAAGTCGATTCTTTCTTTCGTGAAAAGCCTTCCACTTGGAAATGCTTAAAAAGCAGAGGCCGCGCCGACTCTCTTTGCTTCTTCTATCGCACTAAAGAGTGCAAAGTTGGACTAATTTGGAAAGATGGGGGTGAGGAATGCCTTGTGAATCTGTGATCGCGGATGAGACATATGGCGCAAAGCCCTCTAGCATTTCTATCGGATAGCTATCTCAGTCCCATTCCCGCTCCTTCTTTACTACGTGATCCTTATTTTACCAGTGGTTGCTAGTGGTCGTCCCTGTCTCTTTAAAAAGGTTTAAATAGGATAGATAGAAAGCTGAAAGCTCTTATGTAAGGAATATGATTGGATTGATTCCACGAGAGAATATGCTTGCTTACCCTTTTATTCCCTTATAGCTAAATGAGAATATAGATTGGAAGCTTAGGAGGTTCCAGGTATAGGAGAGCAAAGATCAAAAAGAACATACTATACTACTACTAATTAGTTTAGAGTATAGCCTATATTCATGTATCCGCTTCAGATAGAAGAAAATCTTTTTCTATTTATATAGAATAGATTCATTCCGACTAGCAGTGGCCATCAAGTGAGAAAGCCAATAGGAGATAGGATATTGCGCGATAATAACGTAGGTGAATCTATAATGATGAAAAATGAATATTTATCGCAAGAATTCTTCTTCTTTTTTGGTATAGTCTATCTTATCTATTTCCAATTAGTTCCTTTCGAACAGCAGCTAAAGATAGCTCCGCGTTGGTAATAAGTTTATAATTACCTTCCTATGTCCTATGAAGGGAAAGTGGCATTTAAGTTGAGTTAATAATAAGGGGCAAGCCTAACACAGAGAACCTTTTATCTTCAAGTACTTTTTACACCTCAGTATTCCACCGTATTCTTCCTAAAACCGTTTAGCATCTGAGATGAGCTAGAGGTTATAAACTATACATAGTCGAAGAGGAAACCCTCAAAAGTTCGGCCGAGGACGAGGTCGCTTTTCTAAGTATAAGCAAGTGACCTGCCCTAAATAAGGGACACCGCTATTTCAAGCTGCAGCAAGCAACTTCCACTTCTTCAGATTCTATTCTACCCGTATGGATCTGGACTGGATCGGTATCAATTTCAAAGGATGTCATAACTTGTAGCAGCCAGTAATTTCATAATTACAGTGCATAGGCCTCTACGTCAGCCGGATCCCAGGCTCCAGGTACATTCTCATCCTCTACTACTGTTAACCTTCATTTTCCTAGGGGGTCTAGCTTATTCCCAACCTCAAGATCAGCGGACGAGGCCTTCTTCCGAAAGTCCTTCCTCTTTGCTTTGCCCCAGCGAAAGAGACTGAAAAAGATCCGTATCCGATTCCTCGGGTCTTGCTGCGTCAGCTACCGTAGATAGGAGGCTTTAGCCTATAAAGCAGCTTAGTAGTCGGAAGGAAGCAAAGAAAAGTATGCCCCACATCTATGTAAACAGGGTGGAAGTTCAAAGCATCGAAGATGAGTACATTAAAAATGCATACACGATATCCAAATTTTTATGCCTAATACCCCTGAAGAAGAATACAATTTATAAGCGGTTTAGGTAATGTATATTTATTCTCGCTAGAGTAAGGCGAACTGGATAAGAACAATAATAAATTTTAGCTCGAAGAGTTTGTAGGGGAACCTGTGGCGGGCTATCTTATCCTATTGCCTCCCGCTCGTAGATTAACGTTTTCACTTCATTTTGAAGGCGGACATGAATGAGCAGACATGTTGCCCATTAGTTCTGTCGGGCAGTCTGTCTTTCCACCTGATACCTTTCTTTATATATGGGTATCTGGCTCTCGATCGAATGCGCCTGCACCTATCCCTGCTTTCTTCGGTGCTGATACTGCCTCTTACTCTCGTGGGTAAACTCCTACTTGATTAGTCAGAACTTCTCTGTCTCAACTCGTGGACCCTCTTCTTTTTAAGAGATAGGGGCTACATTTGCTATTCCCGCGGATTGCTCCTATTTCTTTACCCCAATTAATATTAATATTAATGGTTTTTACTTTGTTTCCGCCCTTCCTTCACCTTTGCTTTCAAGCTATCAAAGCCGGGAAATAGGGAACTGGCTCACTTATAGTGTTTGAAGTGGGGAAATCCAGTGCGATAGATGGCATTTCTAGTGAACCCAGAAAAGTCAAGACTAGCTCATTCACCATAATTTGGTTGGAGCCGCGGTAGGGCAAGCCCAGTCTCAGTCCCTTGTTCTCATTCCAGTCATTCTGGGCAAGACAGTCTGCCCATGCAAGCAAGCAAAGAAGGAAAAGTAACCATAAGGCTAGGAAGGCGGGAGCACAAAAGAGGAGTGATGCCAAGACTTTCTTGATAAAGTAAGGAAGACGCGGCCTAGCTACGCATAGCCTTGTTCTACGATGAAAGACTTTTCTGCCTAGCTTGACGACTGACAGAACTGAGACTGATACCGTAGTTGCTGCTACCTGCTCTTAGCCGTGCTCCTGTTTATCAAGTTACTCCAGTTTGAGTTGCAAAATGGATTTGATTTACTCCTGAAAAAGGAGAAGTCGAAATTCCAGTCTCGGTTGCTTGCATACTTAGGTCTTTGTTTTTTTTATTTGTCTCACTTATGGGGTTTTGACAAACTTTCTTCTTAGGAAAGAAGAAGACCATCGATCTTATAATACGTCACCGGTGTACTTACTTCAACACAAGAAGCGTGGGCCTCTTCGATATCGCTCGAAGCACTTTCTTTGTCTTGGTCCCAATTCAACTACATCCGCTATAGCATTTAAAATAAGTGGTTTGAGTTCACGGAACACCAACCCACTCTATCAGAGAAGAAGGACAGGACACGTAACCTTTCTATCTTTTGAAAGTGAGATTCGTTATGATCTTTGCGCGTAAGGGCTTCATTCGTATTCAAGAAATGATCATCTCAGATTGAATCAGCCGAAAGGCAAGGGAGTGGACTATCCTCTCTAGTTAGGAAGAGGGCTCAAGATCTTACTTCTCTTCCTGAAGATGGACAGGGTAATCAAGCCAAAGACCGTTCAAAGCCCCTATCGAATAAATAAGGGGAGAAGGAGGCGTTAGATGTTTCAAATCTCAAGGGGGACGTGCTCAGAATGGCCAAAGACGTCGTGCAAGATGCGGCAGAGAAAAGCAAAAGCAATGACAGGTGCCCTAAGTGTAAGACCAGTTGAAACTGCCTGGCCGACTGCAAGCAACAAGGGACGTAGCGTGTCTAACATTTCTTTTTTAGAAGGATAATCACAGGCCTACTGCAAGTATCACCCAAAGAAGAAGGCACAGCAGACCCCATACCCAGCCAAAGATGACTTTATTCGGAAGCATGAACCAACAACCGATAATAGAGATAACCGTTATTTTCTTGTTTTTCGGTTATAGGGTATCAGCTGTTTTTAGATAGGCTGCTACTTTAGATCGGGATAACAACCGGTAGTCACAGCTGCTATTTTCTTGTTTATCCGCTGTTCGGTTATCCGCTGTTCTCACTAGGAACTTCCACCCTTTCCAGCTAGAATTGTTTTTCCTCCATCGTTGGCAGTAGAAAGGTCTCTCATCGTTTCGAGACAGGAAAGCCTTTCAATCCGTTCTGTTGTTCGAAAAAAGCCTCGCAATCCGTGTACACCGATATAACCATAGGGTGTAGCCAGTGATAATGAGAAGGAGGTGAGTACGAAACCATTTCACCACCAGGGCATATAAATTGAAGATACCCACCATAAGGCGGCATATAGGCTCTACCGAAGTGTGGCTACCTGTGGGGAAGGGGAAGTAGCGTGAGCTCGAATACGCGAGAATACTCCTTATACGGATAGGGTCGTGGTAGGGAACCAACGAGGGAAGGAAGATCACAAAGACCACGCTCCGAACAAAAGGCGGGGAAGGCGAGAAAATAGAAGTGTGCCTTTTTTTTTAATTAAACTAATGGAATAGCATTGCTTACTTTGCTAGCAAGGTATTCCCGATTTTCATCAGACGGAAGAGGGGTTGGACCAGACCAGCTAAGAGCTAGATTAGATATTACAGATGCGACTGCTATTACAGGACAAAAGACCAGAAAAAGTGAAATATTTATTGTAAGGAAAGAGGTCTTCGTGTCGTGGACAGCTCAACCGAAGAGAGCAGATGAGCCTTTTCCACCCTTTGCAGAAGCAGGAAATAAGCTGCCTAAAAGTAAGCATTAGATGAATGCCCGGGCCTTGAGACGAGGTTCTATCAAAAAGAATAAGCATCGTCAGAACGATCCAAAGAAAGTAGGCAGGGGTAAAGACCAAAGAAAGAGCAAAGGAACTCAGACTCACCTAGAGTAAGTAATATTTATTTCCTGTCTAAAGCTCACTACTGACTTGAGTTAGAAGAACCAGGTTCGCTACGTCGACCTCTTTAATGACATGAAACTCAAGGCTATTGTAAAGCGGATTCTTTTCATTTCGGATACCTTGAGGACCGTACCCCTTCACCTAACGCTCGGGATGCAATCCGTTGTGTTCCTGACAACGTTGCCTAATAATCAATATTGCCTGTTGAGGGCCGTGCTCGAAAAGGGAGGATTGGTGGGCTGACCACCTGTTTTCTACCGGTGCTCCCACTAAAGCAATTGTAGCAGCTGAGAGCTACTGGTGCAGATCCTAATTGAAATGATTGTGCAGTGGGAAATTCTTGTTATTGTTCAAAACGCTCTCTCGAGCTCAGCGAATGGATCTATCTTTGTACTGGGTTCTCTTTGTTATGATGAAATCGTCCTCTTTACAAGAGAATGACTGGATTGGATGCTCCTAGAATAGAGAAGGATCGATGCAGTTGCTGGTACAGCTCACTGAACACAAACCCAATCTTGATCAAAGTCAAGGGGATATTGATCGTAGCAAGCGTCACTTCCTTCATTGGATGGGTTCAGGCTTGCTTGTCTCGCTCTCATATTGGAAGGCTAGGTTTGGAACGGAACTAAATTGCTAGAAAGATCTCTTCTTTCGTTTAAACTAAGTGGGCCCTAAACCAAAGCTTTGATCGCTGTGCTTCCCCCTTATTGTTAGTCCGATACACCACTTCGAATGGTTACTTCCCCCCTTACTTAACATAGGCCGATTCACATCGTTTTTCTTTTTATAGGCAAACTCTGCAGTTGGAAGAACTTATTCCCACTTGCTCGGTCTCCCTTGCACTAAGCTCCTCAGCAAGTCTTCCAGTAAACCGACGACTGGAGTCTGGCCGTCCTGAGTGATAAGCACTGCTAAACCTCAGTTCAGTGCCTAATTTCTTCCGTAGCACCCTCTATTAGAGGGCAGACTGGTGTCTTGATCGGACGTAATGCTCCCCTTTCGTCATAAGGCGTGGTTTCTCACCACCTAATGATGATCAAATCACGATTATGGGGTAGCCCGGTTCTAATTCCATATGCGGATTCTAATTGAAATAAAGACCCCGAAATGGAGTTTCAGATGATGCAGAGCCAATTCGAATTCCGGATCCAATCCCATCTCCTGAGCTATACCTATAACTTCTTAAAATGTAGATGTAGATTTGCCCTTTAATAAGGCGAGATGGAGACCCTGATTTGGACTCTCGTGATCGAGCTTATGATTGTAAAGAACGCGGAGCCATAGTCAAACGATCCAAACCAGGTTGAGAGCGTCGAAGCTTATCCACCTGAAGCACTCACTTCTATTCCTGTCCTGCTGTGGAAGCAGTGGCCGGAAGCTTCACTGTGGAGGCAGGCGGTCTGATGGAGCTGATTAGATCCACAACCGAGATGGAGCCATCCCTGGAACCCAGGTTGAATCCTGAGACTGGCCCACAAGAATCCATCTCAGGATTCTAACCCGCAATACAAAGACTAACCATGGAGGTTACTGAAGCTGCTGAATCGACCTCTGAGAAGTAAGAAGAACAAGAGCTACTGCGGTTGAGAAACAAGCCGTCGTTCGTGGCTGCACCTGTCAAGTTACACGATCTTTCTGTTTGCCTGCTTTGATTAGGCTTTATTCCCGAGCGCTCTTTTTATTTTAAATGCTCTGGTGGAGCTGGAGAAGCAAGATTAGCCCTTATTAGTAATTAGTAAAGCCTTGCCTTTCTAATCGACATCTTTTGATCGTTTTACTGTTATAATGGGAAAGATCCACTACACTGGCCCGAGAAGGTGTGTAAACGGTCACTCTATCACTATAAGGTATCAATGGACACTATTTTCATTTATCAAAAAAAAGAAAGTAGGGACCTAAGCACGAAGCTATTACACAATCAAAGCCTTTTTTCTCTTTTGCGAACAGACGCACAAGATAACCTTTGATACACGCCACTAGCTCTTTAACCACTTTACCGAGAACAGTCAAATCACACAATTCATTGGCTTCTCCTCTAAGGAAAAGGAAGTAAAAAAACCCCACATGCTCTTTCCCATATCACCTATACCAATCCGAAGCTAACCCCTGCACCTGATTCATCCCCTTGAATAATGGGTTTGCCTGCGAGTCTTTCTTTGAATTTATGATGGAGAGACGGGGAAGATAGTGAAACTTTTTTTTCCGGGCTGGCTCGCAAAATCTAGACTCCCATGGCTCGCTTGGAAAACGTTCGTACGTTGCTAACCTCTCCTCCTATTTCCGAGCTCCTCTTGAATCGAGGAGTTAAGCTAGGACAGTTCCTCTCTCCGATGGATGGGCGGGGAATAGCATCTGATACGATTTCTTATCAGCCTCTCCTAATTGGAGAGAGAAAACCAATCTGGAATGGTAGTTGTGTATCATACATAACGGGCGATAGGTAAATCTAACGTCCGCTGCTAACTTCCTTGTGTCCGTAATTGATTGATCGGATGTTTGCTCCTAGGGACAACCCATGAAATCGCATTTGCTTCTTCCAATGATAGATTTTGACGTGAAAGCATCTTAAAGAGCTTTTCTCATTAGAGACAGTGGCAATAGAATGAATATTCATCCATTTTCGTCTTGGCTTGGGTTCTGTCTCTCAACAAGGAAGGAAGGCATCCAGCTGAATCTGTAGGAAAGTCTGAAACAAAAGGATGCAGCTTCCGATCCACAATCTCGAACTGGGGCGAATGAAGAAAGCTGCCTTCATAAAGAAAGACAGCTGGATTGAGTTCCACAGCAACACTCGATTCGGCACAGTCGATTTGTCCAACTGCCGAAATCAAGTGCTCAAATCTAGGGCTCTCTCTCTCTTTGTTCTTTTCTTGTATAGTGCCTCCGAGAGGAAGGCGTAGTTGCGCTTTACCGGAAGTGAACTTGTCAAAAATGTTAAACATGGGAATACTTCAAAATGCAGATTTTCATGATCTGGTCTGGTCGACCCAATCATGATATTGAAGGATAGGACCTTTTCTCGAAAAACTCCCCGTGACACTCACCCACTCGTCTATCGCGAATTAGCCGCTTCCATTACGGTCGATCTAATTTCATAGCTTCTACACCTGTTCATTTGGGAGCATCCCCCAGATAAAGAAAGGGTATGGCGCGCCAGGCGCCTTTAGCCTTTATTAGGATTAGGGCCGTT
>JASUUI010000383.1:0-65171 GCA_030444775.1 Atalantia buxifolia | reverse complement strand
TAATTTCTTGATGGCCCGATCGCCTGATGTTTCGAGTTCGAGGGTAGGTGGCAAACTTTTCCGTACACTAGCTGTGGGTGACATCCCAGTGGGGTCTTGAGCAGTGATGGAGTACTTTGTCAAAGTGCTGAATGATTTGTTGCAAAAGTGGGTACCACCATCATTATCGTTTCAGCGTGAAACAATGTTGCTCTTTAAATCCTATCACCGACTTTATGATCATTAGTTCTGCATGGAATTACCTGCCGTTTTGATACATAGTCATGACTGACCAATATGTAATGATGGCCAAAAGATGGGGAAAAGGGTCCCGTGAAATCGATACATTACATCAAAATCTCGACCCTTAAAATTGGATTTAGTGGCATCGTGTTCCTTCGTGTAATGCTCCCGTTCTTTGACACCTATCACATGAAGAACAAAAGTTGTAAGCATCTCGAAATATAGTTGTGATAGAAACCACATTGTGAAACTTTAGTCACATTTTCTTAAGCTTGTTGAAATAGCCTCACTGGCTTGTTCATGGCGAGCGAAAGGATGTTATGAAATTCATTCTCAGGACACGTCGTCGAATAATTTGATCATGTAACAAGATAATTCTTTATTTCGATTTATCTTTGACGATTTCTGGATTTACCAACAAGATAATACTTCGCCATTAATTGTTCATTAATTGCTCAAATGACTCGTTCAATGTTAAGGGTTACGTAATGGTAAGCTCAGTTTGGTGGTGAATGATGGGTGATGGCGTCAACAAATGCTTTAACTTTTCAAATGCTACAAGACATGAATCATCAAAGACAAAATGTACATCTTTAGCAAGTAAATTGCATAAGGTCTAGAAATTTTGCTAAAATCTTTAATGAAACGTCTATAAAAACCAGCATGCCCCGAGGAAAGATCTTACTTCTCATTTGTTTTAGGTGGAGGAAGATTATGTGACCAAGAACTATACCTTGTTTTACCATAAAATGGCATTTCTCCCGATTTAAGACCAAATTCTTCTCATACATCTGCTGCAAAACTTGTGTTAGATGATGTAAACATTGATCAAATGAATCTCCAAAAGAAAAATCATCCATAAAGACCTCGAGGAATCGTTCAACCATATCGGAAAAAATGCTTAACATACAACGTTGAAATGTAGCGGTGCATTACATAATCCAAATGGCATTCTCACTATATGCAAAAGTGCCAAAGGGCAAGTGAAAGTGGTTTTCTCTTGATCTTTTGGTCTTTATGGAAATCGATTGTATCTGAATAGCCATCTAGAAAGCAATAAAATTCATGGCTTGCTTAATCTATCAAGCATTTGATCAATAAATGGTAAAGGAAAATGGTCTTTACGTGTGACAAATTTAATTTTCTATAATCAATGCATACACGCCATCTGTAGTCACTCTAGTGGGTATCAATTCATTATCGGCATTGGTAACTCTTTGTGACTCGACTTTTTGGGGACAACTTGCAGGGTGACCCGTGAACTATCGAAATGGGGTAAATGATACACCTAGCATCTAATAGTTTAAGGACTTAGTTCTAACAACTTCTTTCGTATTAGGATTTAACCGCGTTGCATTTCCACTAGTAGATTTAGCATTTTCATCAAGGTGAATGTAATGCATGCGATCTGCTTTGAGTTTATACCTTTTATATGCTGCTATGGTCCATCTAATGCTCCTTTGTGCTCTTTTAAAACATCCAACAACTTACCTTTTTGCTCGTCATTTAGGGATGATGAGATGATTCTGCGGTAGAGTGCTTTCTTCTCCCGAAACGCATATTCCAAAGTGTTGGGTAATGGTTTGAGCTCGAGTTTCGGTGGTGACTCGATGATGGGATGATTTTCTTCTCGATGGTGCTAGTTGTTCAACTCTTGACTTCCGTTTATTAGTGTCCATGGATGGTCTTTGAGTCAAGTAGGCGTTGACCTCATCGGCGATCTGTCAACATCAAAATCAAACCAAAGTGAGTTAAACATGTTTGTAAAGGTCATCATCACTAAGGTTTGAAATAAAAGTATCATCAACTAATGCTTGATTAAATCCCATCAACAATTCCATCATCTGCATTGTGAGGTTGTTTGGCAATGTTGAAGATGTTGAGCTCCGTATGGTCATATTGCCAAAGGACAAGCTGCATATTTCGATCTGCATTGAATGTGAGCATCGGCGATTGCCAAAATGGTCGGCCTAGGATAATGGGGATGTGCTTCCTTGAATCTGTATTGGTTGAGTGTCGATTACAATGAAATCAACGGAAAATAAAACTTGTCTACGGATAAGCACGTCCTCCACAATATACCACGAGGTATTTTTCG
The DNA here is from genome assembly GCA_030444775.1 of Atalantia buxifolia. NCBI lineage: Eukaryota > Viridiplantae > Streptophyta > Magnoliopsida > Sapindales > Rutaceae > Atalantia > Atalantia buxifolia. The sequence continues at coordinate 62,851 of JASUUI010000383.1, read as the reverse complement.
TGGACCGTCTGCCAGTTGTAACACCACTTTGGAGTTGGGTGTAATTCTCCCGATCAAGTTTCACAAATCTTGAGTAAGGCAAAGATTAACACTAGCTCACAAATCCACAAAGCATTCTCGATTGTGTGGTTCCACATACTACATGAGATAGTGGGGAGCACAGGTCTTTACATTTTAGAGGAATTTTGTGTTGGAGTATAGAACTAACATTTTCGATTAAAAATGCCTTTTACGAACATGAATGTTTCTCTTTTTAGTGCAAAGGTCTTTAAGAAACTTGGCATAAGATGGAACTTGTTTTATTGCATCAAGTAAAGGGATGTTAACAACTTACATTTTGAAGACTTGAGAATCTCACTGTGGATTTTCCCTTCTTTCCTTTAGCTAACCTCGAGGGAAATGGAGCTTTAGGAACGTATTCTCGTGGGTTGGTTTCTTCTTTCTCCTCGGTGGTGAGTCTTGACATTTACTGGTACAATTTGATTTTCTTTTGTCATTTGGCATCTCACTTTGTTGTCGACTTCTTTTCCTTTTCGCAAGGTCATGCCGGCTTTGACTCCATCTTTGTTTGTGGTGAACTAGTACTTGCTTCATGTACTCCTTTAGGATTAGGCCTTTGGTTGACTTGGAAATTTGCCTTTCTCAACGATCATTGCCAAAGTTTGGCCCGAAGAAGCAAGTTGTCCCACCATCTTCTCGAGGCTTGGCCCGATTGGGCTTGTGAGTTGAAACTGCTCTCATCTCATTTAAGTAGTCCATCAATGGTGCGGTTTTGTTGCTCGATCGATTGTAGTTAGTAACATTCTTGACATTTTGGAATGCATCCTCCCGTTATGCAGGTTGAGAGTAGTTTTGGTTACGATTGTATGGTCTAAATGGTGGTTGAGAGGCTTGAGGAACTTGAGGAATTGGTTGCATTGGTGGGTGGAGGCTGTTGGTCCATTCTGTTGGAATCCTTGAGACCATGAAAAATTGGGGTGGTCTCTCCATCCCGAGGATTATATGTGTTGGAGTATGGGTTGTAATTTGATGGTTTCTCGCGACACAGATGGCATTGGCTTGATCGAATATGAGTCATGGTCATGTGGCTCTGTTGATTTGGCGATCGTCAACGATCTTTATTTGTCGAAAAGACCTTGATTATCTCTTTTGACTTCTTTAATTCCCGAACTTGACTCTTGAATGTGAACCTCATTTACTCCTTTAATTCTTCTAGTATTCTGAGTGATCGACTCATTTGTTGGGAATTATCTGCTTGTCATTTGGAAGAAATCCCAAATCTACGATGCACTTTTTGACATTAGCTCTCCTCCACTTGTTGCCATTAGCCATTCTTGCACATTTGGCAATAATCCTCCAAGTATTGGCATTGGTGCCATTTCTCGTACCCGTGATGTGGACACTTCAAAAGTAGCCCATTGAATCGCTCCCATGCTTGAAAAACTGCTCGTTGTATTGAACCATGAAAATAGAGCTCATCCTTTAAAGAAAATTGTATGAATAGTCTAAGTTTAAATCATCTTAGAAAAATTCTCATATTTAAAGTTTGACAAATTGTATGAAAATCAATTGTGGATGAATTATGTAAATGGGTTGGATTTTAATTTAAAAGGCTAGAATGGAAAATTGATTTAAAGGATCTTTAAATTTAAATTGGAATAAGCGGAATTAAATTGAATTGGGAACTATTGAAATAAAGTCTTGGGTATCTGGATCCGTGTCGCATGCGCCATGGGCTAAATATTCCTATTAATACAAATTAAATCATGAGGGAATCCACCTCGCGAACCACGCTAATCAATATGGTGTTAAGAACTTATCGTGCCAAATAATAATAACCTTATACTAGGGTCTTAGGTAAAACCAGGCGGTAACTAGACAAGATTATTATTATTTGTCGACAAAAAAGTCAAAACCTCCACCAAATTAGAGGAAGAAAAATAAATTTACAAATAAAGCCCATGATGTTGAGACTTCACCTTGACCCAAGCTTGAAAGAAAATTAGCTACTCATTATTGAACTAGGGTAAAATGGGAATTTTATTAAAATACGTAGAAAATACAAGATGGAGAAGGAATTACAGAAAACTAAGCTCAAAAATGGATTCGGGGTATCAAATTAGGGGAGGCCCCCTTTTTATAGATACATTGGTGAATCATGGCCATCGGATTAAAAATAGTTTGGATGCACAAGGTTGCGCCCGTCATCGATGAAACGATAACGGTTTGACCCGCGGGTTTGACCACAGCGGTTTGAAACGATAACGGTTTGCACCGTTTGAAACGATGCTTTCTGTGATGCGAGCGATTAATAAGTGAACAATATCCATGAAACGATGCGTACATGTGAATAGTGCGTGCGTGTGAGCATGCCATTTTCCTTTTATGCTCCTCTTAAGGTTTTTATTATCACGAGTTCAAAAGTAACAATTTCAATTAGCAAAGAATAATAAAAAAAAAAATAAATCAAATAAAACAAAAAAAAAGAAAAATCTTAATTCAAATGTGGTGGGTCACTCAAATTTATTTGGTGTCCTCTCCGTATGTGGTTGTTATTCTAGATATGGCTTTAATCTTTGACCATTAACTTTAAAGCGTGACACCATTCTTTGGGTCATTAATTTCAATTGCCCGTGTGGAAAAAGCAGTATGAACAATGAAGGGGCAGGACCATCGAGGCGTAGCTTACACAGGGAATAAGTGCAAGCGAGAATTGAATAAAAGTACTTTCGACACAGGTGAAAGATTTTCTCATGTCTACTTATCATGAAAGACTTTCATTATTGCTTGTAAACCTTGGCATTTTCATAAGTATGCATCATTATGAATTTCTTCAAGTTCACCCAGGTATGTCGTCTTTACGAGCGACTTGCTGCATGTCAAAATTGAATTTCTTGATGGCCAGTCGCGATGCTCGAGTTCCACGGGTAGGTGGCAAGCTTTTCCATACACTAGCTTTGTGGGTGACATCCCAATTGGGGTCTTGAAAGCGTTCTATATGCCCATAATGCATCATCAAGTCTTAATGACCAATCTTTTAAATGCAGCCTCACGGTCTTTTCTAATATGTGCTTTATTTCTCGATTGGAGATCTCGACAGCCCTTTGGTTTTGCGGATGATACGGTCGCCACTTTATGAGTGATGGAGTACTTTGTCAAAAGTGCTTTGAATGATTTGTTGCAAAAGTGGGTACCACCATCACGATTATTGTTCGGGGAATCAAGCGTGAAACAATGTTGCTCTTTAAAAACCCTATCACCACTTTATGATCATTGGTTACGCATGGAATTGCCTCTGCCGTTTGAAACATAGTCAACAGCAACCAATATGTATTGATGGCCAAAAGATGGGGAAAGGGTCCCATGAAGTCGATACCCATACATCAAAAATCTCAACCACTAAAATTGGATTTAGTGGCATCATGTTCCTTCGTGTAATGCTCGTTCGTTGACACCTATCACATGAAGAACAAAAGGTGTAAGCATCTCGAAATATAGTTGGCCAATAGAAACCACATTGTAGAACTTTAGTCCATTTTTTCTTAAGCGTTGAAATGGCCTCCACAAGCTTGTTCATGGCAGAAACGAAAGGATGTTATGAAATTCATTCTCTGGGACACATCGTCGAATAATTTGATCTGCACAATACTTGAACAGATAGGGGTCATCCCAGAACAAATTCTTTATTTCATAAAGAATTTGGCCTTGTCTTGCTTGGTCGATGCTCTGGAAGTTTACTGTAACAAGATAATTAACTATATCAGCATACCAAAGGTAATACTTCCACACTCATTAATTGTTCATCTGAAATGACTCATTTCAATGTTAAGGGTTACGTGTTGATGTCAAAGTGGAGACGCGAGAGAGATGGTCAAGCCACACATTTTAAATCTTTCTTATCTTTGAATTCCAAGTCAAATTCTGCAAAAGCAACACCCAACGAATTAGTCTAGCTTTTGCATCTTTCTTTGTGAGAGATATTTAGAAGCGACATGATACGTGAATACAATAATTTTACAACCAATGAGATAAGATCGAAAATTTTTCTAATCAAACCTCTTTGCTAGCATTTCTTTTCGGTAGTTGAATAGTTCAAGTGCATCGTTTAATGTCATACTAGCATAGTAAATAACATGGGAATTTGATCTACTCTTTGTCCTATCTTTAGCTCCTCTTGCATAATCGGATGCATCACACATAAACTCAAATGGTAGCTCCGGTTTGGTGGTGAATGATGGGTGATGTTTATCAACAAATGCTTTAACTTTTCAAATGCTACAAGACATGAATCATCAAAGACAAAATGTACATTATTAGTAAGTAAATTGCATAAGGGTCTAGAAACTTTGCTAAAATCTTTAATGAAACGTCTATAAAAACAGCGTACCCCGAGGAAGATCTTACTTCTCTACATGTTTTAGGTGGAGGAAGATTAGAAATGAGATCCACCTTGGCTTTGTCAACCTCAATACCTTTGCATGAAATGATGTGGCCAAGAACTATACCTTGTTTTACCATAAAATGGCATTTCTCGATTTAAGACCAAATTCTTCTCGATACATCTCTGCAAAAACTTTCGTCAAATGATGTAAACATTGATCAAATGAATCTCAAAAATAGAAAAATCATCATAAAGACCTCGAAAATCGTTCAACCATATCGGAAAAAATGCTTAACATACAACGTTGAAATGTAGCGGGTGCATTACATAATCCAAATGGCATTCTCCTATGCAAAAGTGCCAAAAGGGCAAGTGAAAGTGGTTTTCTCTTGATCTTTTGGTTCTATGGGAATCTGATTGTATCATGAATAGCCATCTAAAAAGCAATAAAATTCATGGCTCTTCAATCTATCAAGCATTTGATCAATAAATGGTAAAGGAAAATGGTCTTTACGTGTGTGAAATTTAACTTTCTATAATCAATGCATACGCCATCATCTGTAGTCACTCTGGTGGGTATCAATTCATTATCAGTATTGGTAACTACTGTGACTCCTGACTTTTTGGAGACAACTTGCACTCGACTGACCCATGAACTATCAGAAATGGGGTAAATGATACCTGTGTCTAATAGTTTAAGGATTTCAGTTCTAACGAATTCTTTCATGTTAGGATTTAGCAAGCGTTGCATTTCCACTGTAGATTTAGCATTTTCATCAAGGTGAATGTAATGCATGCGATCTCTACTTTGGGTTTATACCTTTTATGTCGGCTGGTCCATCATAATACTCCTTTGTGCTCTTTTAAAACATCTAACAACTTACTTTTTTGTTCGTCATTTAGGGATGATGAGATGATTACTAGTAGAGTGCTTTCTTCTCCCGAATGCATATTCCAAAGTGTTGGGTAATGGTTTGAGCTCGAGTTTGGTGGTGACTTCGATGATGGGATGATTTTCTTCTCGATGGTGCTAGTTGTTCAACTCTTGACTTCCATTTATTAGTGTCCATGGATGGTCTTTGAGTCAAGTAGGCGTTGACCTCGTCGAGCCGATCTGTCAACATCAAAATCCAAACCAAAGTGAGTTAAACATGTTTGTAAAGGGTCATCACTAAGGTTTGAAATAAAAGTATCATCAACTAATGCTTGATTAAATCCACATCAACAATTCCATCATCGCATTGTGAGGTTGTTTGGCAATGTTGAAGATGTTGAGCTCCGTAGTCATATTGCCAAGGACAAGCTGCATATTTCGATCTGCATTGAATGTGAGCATCGGATTGCCAAGAATGGTCGGCCTAGGATAATGGGGATATGCTTCCTTGAATCTGTATTGGTTGAGTGTCAATTACAATGAAATCAACGGGGAAAATAAAACTTGTCTACTGATATAAGCCGTCCTCCACAATACCACGAGGTATTTTTAGTGGACGATCTGGTATTTGTAACACCACTTGGGTTGGGTGTAATTCTCCCGAATCCAAGTTTCACAAATCTTGAGTAAGGCAAAAGATTAACACTAGCTCTAAATCCAACAAAGCATTCTCAATTGTGTGGTTCCACATACTACATGAAATAGTGGGGGAGCACTGGTCTTTACATTTTAGAGGAATTTTGTGTTGGAGTATAGAACTAACATTTTCGATTAAAAATGCCTTTTTTCTGAACATGAATGTTTCTCTTTTTAGTGCAAGGTCTTTAAGAAACTTGGCATAAGATGGAACTTGTTTTATTGCATCAAGTAAAGGGATGTTAACAACTTTGTTTGAAGACTTCAAGAATCTCACTTGTGGATTTTCCTTCTTTCCTTTAGCTAACCTGAGGAAATGGAGCTTTAGGAACATACTCGTGGGTTGGTTTCTTCTTTCTCCTCGGTGGTGAGTCTCGGCATTCTGGGTACAATTTGAGTTGATTTTGTCCCATTTGGCATCTCCAAACTTTGTTGTCGACTTCTTTCCTTTTCGCAAGGTCATGGGCTTTGACCTCTCCATCTTTGTTGTGGTGAGCTAGTACTTGCTTCATGCACTCCTTTAGGATTAGGCCTTTGGTTGACTTGGAAATTTACCTTTCTCAGCGGTCATTGCCAAAGTTTGAGGCGAAGAAGCAAGTTGTCCCCACCATCTTCTCGAGGCTTGGCCCGATTGGGCTTGTGAGTTGAAACTGCTCTCATCTCATTCGTAGTCCATCAATGGTGCGGTTTTGTTGCTCGATTGTAGATTGAGTAACATTCTTGAAATTTTTGGAATGAATCCTCCCATGTTTTGCGGGTTGAGTAGTTTTGGTTACGATTGTATGGTCTAAATGGTGGGTGAGAGGCTTGAGGAACTTGAGGAATTGGTTGCATTGGTGGAGTGGAGGCTGGCGGTCCGTTACTGTTGGAATCCTTGAGACCATGAAAAATTGGGGTGATCTCTCCCATCCCGGGGTTATATGTGTTGGAGTATGGGTTGTAATTTGATGGTTTTCTCATTACCGATGGCATTGGCTTGATCTGAATATGAGTCATGGTCATGTGGCTCTGTTGATTTAGCGATCGTCAAATGCTATTTGTCGAAAAGACCTTCAATTATCTCTTTGACTTCTTTGATTCCCGGCTTGACTCGCCAATGTGAACCTCATTCACTCGCTTTAATTCTTAGTATTCTTGAGAGATCGACTCATTGTTGGGAATTATCCCTTGTTTGGAAGAAATCCCAAATCTCGATGCACTTTTGACATTAGCTCTCCTCCACTTGTTGCCATTAGCCATTCTTGCACATTTGGCAATAATCCTTCAAAAAGTATTGGCATTGGTGTCATTTCGTACCCATGATGTGGACACTTCAAAAGTAGCCCGTTGAATCGCTCTCATGCTTGAAAAAAACTGCTCGTCTTCTTTCTGGGTGAACTCTGAGATTTTCCTGCGAATAGCAGTGGTTTTATGCATTGGGAAATATTTATTTAAAATTTTTGTTATCATTTGTTCCCATGTTGTAATCTTTATTAGCCAAGCAATGTATTGAACCATGAGCAGGCTCACATCCTTTAAAGAAAATGGGAATAGTCTAAGTTTAACATCATCTTTTGAAAATTCTCATATTTAAAAGTTTGACAAATTGTATGAAAATCATTCGAGATGATTATACGGGTCCTCATTTTCTAGGCAATAGAATGTTGGGGAGACAATTTAGCACACTAGGTTTTAATTTCAAAACTCCTAGCGGCTACATTTGGGTATCTTATGCATGATGTGCTTAAATTAGCTAAGGGTAAAGTCCTTAAATGGCCTCTCATGGTTTCACGGTTGTTGCAAATCCATTTCAATTTTTTTCTTTAAGTGCAATGTGTTTGTGTAATGATAGAAGTGTTTTCTAATTCAAGGTCTATAGGTTCAAGATTAGGTAATATGACCTCGGACCATGCATGCAAATAAAATAAAAATGAGAACAAAATAAATAAAAATAAAGAAAAGGAGAAATTACGATACTAACCTTATTACGTTGTTACAACCTTTCTATTAAAAAAAAAATACACTAAAACAAATACGTGAAATTAACTAAAATTAAAATAAATTAATAAGATAAATGAAAAATTATGAAGAAGAATAACTTGAAAATTAAATTGTAGAAATTTAAAGAAGAGAAAAAGAAATTCTTACCTAAAATATAAATTCACTTCTTTTTTAAAAAAAAAAATTACAAGCAAACAACTAAAATAATAATAATAATAAATTATTTACAAAAAAAATTAATTCTACAAATTAAAATACTTATCTCCTCCCGAATTCAGACGGCGCAAAAAATTTGTTGTGCTTAATTTTGTTGAACTCGTCAGCACGAATCTATTATAGAATAGATTAACGGTGACAGTGTCGATCCACGAGAGGTGGATTTTAATTATATGTAAATTAATTAAGTAAATGGTGGTTGGATTTATGGGAAATTGATTTAGATATCTTAAATTTAAATTGGAATTAGAAATAATTAAAATGGAAACTATTGAAATAAAGCGCTTGGGTATCTGGATAGTATCAACATGCCATGGGCTAAATAATCATATTAATACCAATTAAATCATGAGGGAATCCACCCTCATGAACCACGCTCTAATCAATATGGTGTCAGGCTTATCGTGCCAAATAATAACCTTATCTTAAAGGAGTCTTAGAGTAAAACCGGGCGGTAACTAGACAAGATTATTATTATTTATCGAGCGAAAGACAAAACCTCCACGAAATTAGAGGAAGAGAAAATAAATTTACAATTAAAGTCCATGACACATGTTGAGACTTCACCTTGACCCAAGCTTGAAAGAAAAATTAACTACTCATAATTGAACTAAGGGTAAAATGAAAATTTATTAAAATATGTAGAAAATACAAGATGGAGAAAGAATTATAGAAAATAAGCCCAAAAATGGATTGGGGAAGCCAGGTGGGGGAGGGCCCCCCTTTTTTATACATACATTGAGTAAATCATGGCCATCATTAAAAAATAGTTTAGACGCACGAGGATTGTGCCGTCATTGATCAAGATATGGGTTTGACCATAGGTTTGACCCACGCGGTTTGAGCAATGAAACGTTTTGCACCACAGAATGATACCGTACATATGAATAGTGCCGTGCGTATGAATAATGCCATTTTTTTCTTTTATACTCCTCTAAGGTTTTCATATCTTGAGTTCAAAAGTGACGTCCCAGTTTTGCTATCCGATATCTCGTTCATTGTGAAATAACCATGATGCCCTAAAATACATAAAATACTTAATTAAAATAAAACATTCATAATTAAATAACAAAAGAGTTAAATAAATAAAATTAGAGATGTTAGCGAGACTTGGAAAGTGTAAAATGACGATTTTCTCCTTTATAAATATACACTTTCTAACACTCAACACTCACCTCTCAGATCACCTTAACTATATCTCTTGCCTCAAACATCAAAAAATAACCTAAACCCAAACTTAGTCCCATTCCTCGCCTAAAATTATAAATTTTTATTTATTTTGATCGGATTTGACCTACTTCAATGAGACCACCACTTAATAGTTCGAATTGAATCCTAGTGAAAATTAGGCTAAAACATGTGTGTTTTCCATTTATTCTAGTAGGTACATTATTTAAAAATTATGTTATTTTCATTAAATCTCTATTAAATTGTCTAATTTTTACTTGGACTTCTTAATTTATTCTTATTTCCCTTTGGAACTAAACTATCGTGTATAATACATTTATTAGCTCCCGTGTCTATCATTACTTTGGTATAAACAATTTTTTCTTAAATAATAATTCTACACCTATGTTTAACATGTCACTTCCTACTCTATTTATTTCTACTATTTTATCATCATGTTGTTTATCTTTGTATTTATTACAAAATTTATCTCTGTTTGTTTATCTATATCCTTGTTCAAATTTTTACTACAAATTGTTCAATTTTTACCAAAAATAATGTTTAAGTTTCTAAAATATTTACTTGATTCTATTGTCTCCGAGCTATTCGATTTACTAATATATTCACTAAGAAAACATATACTATTGTTATCCGACACCATAGACACAACCGACGGTCGTACCTCTCACTACATAATCATCATCAACCACCAGTACAACTACCTGTTAGCCACCCGATTGATCGTCACAACCCCACAATAACCATCCTTGATCGCGGTGTCGTGAGCCGTCGGCCACCACCACACAAGAATTCTTAGTTTCATCTTTTCTCTCTCACCAAGTGTTATAGTCTAGATCTATTTCTTTGTTTCACGTGCAATAACGGTATTAAATTTTGATTTTTGATTTTGGTTTTTTCTTTTGTGGTATTTATTCTTTATTCTTGACTTGCTAGCTTTTAGTGTATTCTATTTTTGTTGTTGCCAATTTCTAGCTTTTGGTGTATTGCATTTGTTGCTATTCTTTGAAAGTTGTTAGCTTTTGATGACACCCATGTGTTGGCCTAGTTTGTTTGTTGGAAAAATGGTGATTTTGAAGGCCTTGTTTGGTCATTAAAAATGGCAATATTGAAACCTCATGTGTAGACCTTGATTGGTTGTTGGGGAAATGGTTATTTAAAACCTTATGAAGATTTTTGGTTTTGTTATTATTATTTTAAGAATGAAAAAATATTATAATTTTTTGTCAATTTATCATTAAGTCTTGGAGCTTTATTATTTTGCTTAATTTTATTATATTAAATCTAATGTTGATATTACGTGCAGTTTAATACATGTAAAAATATTAAATTAAAACCAAATAGAACCAAACTAACCCTAACCAAATCAAGTTTAGAATCGAAAATGAACCAAATCGAAATATTTCGGTTCAGTTGGGTTTAGTTCTAAATTTGGGTTTGCATTCAATTCTAATTTAAGAGAACGATTGGTTTTAGTTCGATTTGATTTTAAATACAAACTTAAGCATATTGTGTAGTACCCAACCTTAATTTTATCTATGTGGTTGCTTTTATTTCCTGTGTATCATTTTTTATGTTTCTTATGTTTTATCATTGTTAGAATAGATAGCGTAATTACATTCTAGGTAGGTGCTTCATATACTTCCTATACATATTTTCTGAATTGTAATTTTATTTGATGCCTATGTTTTCCTCTTCATAATATTCTCTAATTCTTCCTCTAACATTTTATTTACTAGTAATAATGTGGCATAATAATTAATTCCTTTAGCTTAACATTTTTATAAGTATGCTAATTATTTTTAGAGAAGATTTATTGCTAAAATTAGAAGACTAATTGATTAGTGTTAAAAATTGTATGTTCATTAAGGGTAAAAATGTTATTTTGTGCTTATGTTATAATTTACATTTGTAATTATGTAACATATTGTGAATTTCTAATTATGTTTCTAAATGTTTGATCTTGTTATTTTTGTGTGTGTGTTAATTAGGTAAAAATAATAATTTCACGCCAATTTGAGGCTCCAAACAAATGAGCGAATATCAAATTTGGATTCTGAAGTCCGAGAAGTCAAGTAATTATCAAGGAGGATCCATGACTTTTGTTATAAAATTATAAGTTTTACCACATTAGAGTGTGGTAATTGTAAAATAATAAGTTTTTACTATGTTAAGCGGTAATTGTTAGTGGAATGAGTTGGGTGTGTGAGTGAATTAGTTAAGTTTATGTCTAGTTAGTGGAACAAATATATGGCCATGATATAATTGGCTTTATTATGTGTGTAGTGTGAATTGAGCATAAATTAGTATAAATGGAAAGAGAGAGATATTTTTGTAATATATTTTCAATAAATAAAATTAGTTTTATTTCTAATTTTCAAAGTACCATTTTTTTAATTATGTATAATTTAATTTTAATAATTACTTTTATTTCATTTATGCTTAGCTAAATACTAATAGTTAGGGTAAGGTGAAACTCTTAATAAAAAAAAATGGTTTAATAAAATTCTATTTTTAATTATGTAAATTAAATTATTTTCTATCTAATTTTATCCATATTTTATATTTTATAATTTTGATTTATTGTCGACAAACTTGGTAGTTTGACACAATAATTATTTATATCTTAATATAAAGTATGGTAAAATAAGTATTTTGATTTATAGTGGACAAGTTAAATTTTAGCAACCGAATACTTAATCCATAATAAAATTAATGGGAAAAAATTGTAATTTATACAAATTAATCTTTTGAGTAATAAAATAAAAATAAAAAATATTAAATTGTATATATTACTAAGGGTGCATCCATTACCCTAACTAATTTAATTTCATAATTTCACTTAAATTAAGTTTCATATATTTAAATTCTATTTTCGTTTCTTAGATAAATTAAAATAAAATTTTTTTCTCAGATCGACCTCGGATTCACAGAAAGTATACTATAACTAGACACTCTTACACCCTATAAATTAAACATTTTTAATCAGTGTCACAAATTATTTAGAAAAAATAGGAGAGAGATTACATGTTGAAATAATTAATTGATTCTAGACTATGACCTATACATGTAATTGGATTAGATTCTTCATCTTCTTCTTTTTCAATAAAATTTTATGTTTATAAAAATTATATGTTATCTATAAAAATTTGATTAGTATTACTTAATTAATTTAGCAAACTCTTAGAGCAAAAAGTTTTAAAAGATGAGAAAATGCCACTTAGGTCATAGCCTAAAATCAAAAGCAACCTCTTAAGAAAAATTAAGGAAGGAGTTAGAGTCTTGTAATTTTAAGACTCGTATATTTCCTCCTATTTATGAATACTAGTAGATTTTTTTTACAAATATAGGTAAAGGATAGATATGTCATCCATATTAAATAGTAGAAATTTAAATTGTAATGCAATAAAATCAATTTAAATTAGTTTCATTATATTTTTTATTGTACATATCATAGATATACTTGTGATGATGCTGATACAAATTTAGAAAAGCTAAGAAGATACAATATAAATTAGTTGAAATTGAGGAATCATACATATAGTAGTTTATGCTTTTGATTTGTACACCAAAACTTAAAATCATTGCGTCTAAAGTTTAACCATTAATCACTGAAATGCTACAAGTATAAATTGTAAACAGTGAAAAATAAAACAAAATAGAAAGAAAATAATATAAAACATGTTAATTTGAGAAACATGAATCTCGAAATGGATATTGTTGGCACTTCAAGAGACCAACACCTCCAACTAGCATTACCGTCAATAACAAACATACTAGAATATTATTTGGCAACTATAAGTTGTAATTTAAAGGTATTGGCCTTTGAAGTGCCAATAATACTTAGCAAAAGACTTATGGCAGGCTAGTACCATTTTTTTGGCCTTGTTTTCATTTTGGCTTTGAGAGTACACGTGTAATATATGTTCGGTGGAACAGATTCGAAAAACAAATAATATAGATTCTTTTTTATAGTTATAAAACTGAGAACGTGTCTAATGTGATTTAAGTGAATTGCAAACTAAACTCTAAAATAAATCACAAAACAAAATCTAAGCAATCTTTTTTCTCACAACTAAATCTTATCTCTTTATTACAATATAAACTCATAGCTCTCAGATTGACATTAAAAAGTGTATATTTAATAAGGATAAAATTATCAGTTTTCATTTATTGTGTCAATTAATGCGCTAATTATTCCTAAATTATCTTAACATTCCCCAAAATATATTTTTATGTTAAATTAATTTATAATATGTTAATTTTATATTTTAGATATATTTCAAGAATAAAGAGGAGCTAGAATTGGAAGCGAGAACAAAGAAGAAATATTGGAGCAATTTAGAATGCATTATTAAGGTAATGTAATTAATAAAATCTATATATATTTCAAAAAAAGAAAAAAGAAAGAGAAAAGGGTGAAAGATGCCTGACTGCCTGTGATGGTCAAGCGGCCATTTTGCCACCTGACCATCACACTTCTCAACATACATATATATTATAAAAATAAAATAAAATAAAATAAAGGAGGATGCATTCCTTGCCTTTTATAGGCAAAGAGATCTTGGCATGAAAGGGGAGCTGGGGAGAAGAGAATAGGAAAAAGTTGAGGAATTCCTTCTTTCTTTTTTTCTTGTTTTCTTGTTTTCTTGTTTAATTAATCTTCGTGTAATAGATTTCAGAAATTTGTTAAATAAAGTGAGTGTTTTGTTTTCCAATATGAGTGGTTAAATTTTCTAAGCTAAGGTGAAAGGTGAAGCTCAACAATTCAAATTATTGAGTTAATTACTCTCTTAAGTGAGTCTTAAAGTTTATTTTATTTATTTATATTTTTCTTTCTTACTAGTTTCTTTTATGTCATTTTAATTTATAAATATAAATCTCTTCAGATTTATAAGGTATTTTGATATAATGTCGACACTTCAATATAGTTGTGGCACATTACGTACTTAGTCCCATATTTATCACGCTAATGGTTAGTTAAAAAATTAAATGGCATAATAATTAACGGTAAAAGAAATGAAAAATACAAAATTTGAGAGAGTGTTATAACCATAATTTGAAATCTGAGAGTGGATCCCATAACCTTAGCATATTTTTATATTGATTCAGATTTATTTCTTTTCCCGCATTAAATTTTCTTGAAGGAGTAATAACACTTTTGAGTCGTGTCATTCTCTCTCAATGCCAAAAGTTAGCTTATGTTATACATGTTTTTAGTTGTTGCTTTGTCTCTACTCTTTTGCTCCATTTCTCTTTGTTACTTTATCTTTACTTTACTATGTTTACCTGCTCTACCTCTATTTATTAGATTTTGTTACTGCTAAAGAATGAGTTAAAAAAATTTACAAGAGTTTGGTCTTAGTTTGAATCAATTATTAATGCTAATAATAAATTATTTATGATATGTTTGTGTATGTGTTAGTTAAACAATTACTTTTCAACTATAAGTATGGCTTAAATGTTTACCTTTTAACTATAAAAATCGCTTAAATTTTTAGTAAAAATTATTTCTGAAAGTGGTAGTACCGAACAAAAATTGTTATTTTCAATTTATGTCTTAAATTTTTAGTAAAAAATGTTTCTAAGAATGGTACTACAAACACAAATTACTTTTTTTTCAATTTTTAACTTAAATTTTTAGTAAAAATTGTTTCTAAGAATAGTACTACTTGAACACAAATTAATGTTTTTAATTTTAAAATATGGGATACATACAATGATATAATGAATCCCTGTAATTCAATACATGACATTTAATGAGAAAATTAACCAATGATAATTTGATTGCATTATGGCATAATAGATTGGTTTATATCTCCAGAAGAAGAATAGAAAGACTTGCATTAAAAAAATTCTCAATCTCATAGATTTTAAAGATTTTGATATTCATGTTAGTTGTATAAAGGAAACAATCTAATAAAAGGAGATTTAAAGATAACAACACTTTGAACGTCTTAGAACTCACATATGGATATTTGTGGATTATTCTCTATGGTTACTTACAATGTGCAACATTATTTTATGACGTTTATAGACTATTTTTCTTGATATGGCTATATATATCCCCTCCATTAAAAGTCACAATTGTTGGATGTATTCAAAAATTTTAAGGTGGAAGTTAAGAATCAACTCAAAAAAAGGAATAAAAAACATTAGATCTAACCATGGTGGCAAGTACTATAGCAGATATGACGATTTATGTGAACAATGTCTAAGATCATTTGCTAAGTTTCTAGTGGAATGTGGTATTGTCCCACAATACAAGATGCTTGAGTTCACCACAATATGGTGTTACTAAAAGATGAAACAAGATGCTTAAGTATATGGAAAGGAGTATGATTTATCATTCTTCTTTACTAGAATCACTCTAGGAAGAAGCACTTAAGACAACAGCATATCTCTTTAAGAAGGTCCCAACAAAAGTGACAACCAAAACCCTTTACGAACTTTAGATGGATAAAAAGTCTAGTCTAAAGCACTAGTATTTTTGGGGATGTTTAGCTCAAGCAAGGCTCATAGGCCTAATGAAAAGAAATTGGACTCAAGTACAGTAAGTTGCTATTTTATTGGATACTCTAAAAGGCCGAGGAGCTACAAGTTTTATAATCCTACTATTGAGTCAATTTTCAAGTCAGGAAATGGCCGGTTCTTTGTAGATGTCGAGTTTCTGAAAGGGGAGAAGGGGGAGGGATACAACTAGAGACTTTGTCTTTGAAGAAAAATATGTTGATATTCACATAGTAATTGGCGTTGATCAAGATCTTATTCTTGATCTTATGCAAGACACAATAGATCAAGACGATATTGGAAAACCTCTCATACAAGAAATTATTCCAGAGGAACAAACTCTACCACTTGAAGAACGTATGCTACTAAGGAGATATGTAGTGTCAAATAACTATATTGTATTTCTCTAAGAACATTAAGGGGATATTGGAGTGATGGAAGATGATCCAATCAATTTTCATCAAGCTATGCAAAGTTCTAACAATCTTATAAGTAGATTAATGCCATAAATAAGGAAATGAAGTCTATAAAAGATAATGACTTATGGGATCTTGTCCCATTGCTAGAAGACGCGAAACATATTGGTTGCAAATAGCTATTTAAGACCAAAAGGGATTCGAAAGGCGACGTCAAGAGGTACAAGATGCATCTTGCCATAAAAGGCTTTACATGGAAAAAAGTCATTGACTATAAAGAGAGTTTCTCTAGTTTCTTCGAAAGACTCTTTTATGATGATAATGGCATCGGTGATATATTTTAATTTTTAGCTACATTAAATGGATTTAAAGACAGCATTTCTAAATGGTAATATTGATGAGATGATCTATATAGTGCAACCAAAAAAATTTTATGTTAGAAGACTCAAAGAATATAGTTTGCAAATTTAAGAAATCCATCTATGGACTCAAGAAAGCATCTCGACAATAGTATTTCAAGTTTGATCAAGCAATCATCCCATTTGATTTTAAGATGAATTTGATCGATGATTGCATATTAGTAAGTTCTATAAGAGAAAGTATATTTTTTGGTTTTGTATATTAATGACAGTTTTCTTGCTAGCAATGATATAAGCTTGTTGCATAAAATTAAGAAATTTTCATTTAATAATTTTGAAATGAAAGATTATAGTAATGTCTCTTTTGTAATAAACATATAGATACATTGGGATCACTCTTGGAGTATTCTATGACTCATAAAAGAGCTATAATGAAAGGTTCTCAAGAGATATGGCATGCAAGATTCCAAACGAGGTGATACTCCTATGGCTAAAGGACATAAGTTTAGTATCAATCGATGCCTTAAGAATGATTTTGAGGAAAAATGCAAAGATTTCTTATGCACCAGCTATTAGAAGTATGATGTTTGCTTATGTTTGTACGCAACCAAATATTGTGTATGTTACCCATATTTTGGCTCATATTTAAGTAATCTAGTAGTAGACCATAGGAAAGCAACCAAACGGGTCTTAAAGCACTTATAGAGAACGAAACGCTACATGCTCACATATCGCAGGTCAAATTAGCTTGAGATCATTGGGTATATTGATTTTAATTTTACTAGATCCCAAGATAGTATGAAGTCTATGTCGGGCTACATCTATTTACTAGCTGGGGTTGTCGTCTCTTAGAAGACTGCTAAATAGTCTCTCATAGCCTCTTCTACAATGGCACATGTTATGAAACATCCAATAATAGAATATGACTACGAAATTTTGTCACAAAACTATGCATAGTAGATGGTATTGATAGACCACTCAAGTTATTTTGTGACAATAAATCAACAATCTTATATTCCAATAACAATAGGAGCTTGACAAAGTCAAAGCATATAGAAATGAAGTTCCTAGTTGTTAAATAAAAAGTTTAGACTGAATACTTGTCTATAAAGCACTTCGGCACAAACTTCATAGTTGCAGATTCGTTTACTAAGGGATTGCCACCCAAAACTTTTCATGAACACACTACTCATATGGGTGTCGCATTATTATAGGATATTCAATTTTAGTGGGAGTTTGTGATTTTACATTTTCTTTTATTATAGATATTTGTCAGTTATTTTGGTTATGGATATTTGTGGTTATTTTCAGAAGAAATTAGTTTTTGGTTTGTTCACACCAATTTTGGTATGATTTGATCTCACTAAGGTTTAAAGTGAATATAACGCATGTTAAGATCATATTGTGTAAGATTTCCATGCTATACATCCACATTATAATTCATGTCATACATCCACATTATAATTCATGTCATTTAATTGTATTGTTGTAGTGACCATTAATGAGTCGAGTTATGACAGTTGTAACAAAGGCCACTTTGATCTTATGTTGATATGATTAATGGACCAAATTGGTTATAAATACATTTCAATAATGATAGTAAGATTGAGCTCATATGGTTATTTTTGCAAAGCATGATTATAAGGTTACACGGATAGCTTAGATGAAAGATTGTTGGGTCCTTAGTCCAACGTTAGGCTTATATGTGAATAATTATGTGTCGCGAATTTTCATAAAAGATTAAGCTCAATTAAAAGTGATCTATTAATATTTGAAATAATTTGACCTTTCATGTATCTGATAGAGTGTGTGCCCTTAATGTATAGATATTTAAAAATAATTTTTATTTCTATGATAGGTTGAAATAAAAACACGTAAAGATAATAGAAAAAGTTATCTATATAAGTGGTTATGGCTCCAGATCATAAGCATCATTCTATTATTTTCTGACATCTTATCATCGATATATATATATGATTCTCTAGGAAAACTCGTTGATTTGGAAGGCAAATCGCGAGGCTTGCATTATAAATTCAAGTGCGCTTCTGCATAATCTGTTAATGATTCTTGGTGATATAACATGAATGTTCCTAGGATTTAGGTGACAGTTTTTATCAAAAGATTATTTTCTAATAGGGTTAATTGCTTTGGTTGACATATGTTTTGAAAATTTTCAAAAAGATAATAATTTTTTAAAAATACTCAAGCGGGTGATAATCCATTAAATTTGCCGTTAACTTCAACAAAAGTAATAAATTAATTTTTGTCCCTACAATTAACTAGAAAATGACATTATTACCCTTAAAATTTGTTAAAAATAACATTTCTACCCCTACAATTAGTTACAAATGATATTTCTACTCTTACTTAATTATTATTTTTTATATAGAAAAGTATTTAAAAAATTAAATCTAAGTCTAATTAATAGGTTTTTTTTTGTTAAATCAAACAAATTTTTTTAAAAAAAATTCTTGTTGAATCAAATTGATTTGTGAATATAAAGACGCAAAACTTTAATTATTCGTAAAGCACTATATAAATCTAATATTTTTATCTCTTTGGCTTTATAAAAGAAAAAATATTTATTTTATCCAAATTTACCCTCAGCTGATTAAAGTTAACGGAATGTCACCCACTCAAGTATTTTTAAAACATGTGTTATCTTTCTAAAATTTGTCAAAATATGTGCCAGCCAAGGGTAATTAACCCTTTCTAATTATCTAAACTCACAGATCTTTCTCTGTCTCTGTGCCAAAAATCAGCTCATGTTATACACGTTCTTGTTGTTGCTATTGCTCTACTTTGTTTGTTAGATTTTGTTGTGCTATGACAGAATGGGTTACAAAAATTTACAAGAGTTTGGTCTTAGTTTGAATTGGTCATTTTGTAGTAGAATTTTTTTAATATTAATGCTAAATTATTTATGGTATGTTTGTGTATGTAGTAGTTAAACAATTGCTTTTTAACTATAAATATGACTTCTTATCAGTCGAGCAATCGACCAAAAATTACTTCGGAGAGATGGTTTGAATCAGAATAACTATAGAGATTGACAAGTTATATCAAACAACTTGAGCAACCTCTCCCAAGATTACTAGATCAGATTTCCAAGATTAATTAAAGATGATCTGAACTCGCAATGATTAAGAACAACTTAAAAAAACAATGAATTAACAAGAATCAATTAGAGAAAACCACAAAAACACAAGAATAAATTCAGACTTAGCAAGTTACGTGGTTTAGTCAATTCAACATTGACCTACATCCACGGAGAAACAAATTGATCAGCTTTGTTAATTGAAACAAGTATCCTTTACACTCAGAGTTACAGAGCCAAGCTCAAGGAACAAGAAACCTCTCTCCTCAAAAGCTTTCTCTCTCCTAAATCCTCTAGAATCCTCTGTGTTTGTTACACTGAATCGAACCTGACTCTCGTTGTTATAACTGTTGGGGAAAATCAGTTTTTAAATTTAATAAAACTTTTTAGGATTGAATCTCATATAATATATAAGAATTCGTATTCTAGAAATCGTACCTTGAAAATCTGAGAAGATAAACAATCTTCGCTTTTTCCGCTGAAGTGAATTAGGCTCCCAGATTACGATCCGTCACCACCACGCTTGTTAGATCACGATCCGTCACCAATGATCTTCCAGGTTATGACTCATGTTTGATCTGTACTTGACGTGTGTGTGCCTTTATCACTACCAATAGTAACTAGCAGAAGAAAATTTTTCTCTCAAGATCAGAGAGAAAAAATCTTTTTCTCGAATCTGTATAAAGTAGCTATATCCTTTTCTATAGAGAAAATAAGCCTTTTTATATCCCCCTTTAGTGAAACCGTAGGCTCCAAAAATAAAAGACACGTTACTTGCTTTTTCCTATAGGGGGCCACCTTGTAAAATAACATAAAGCCCCTTACACATAAGCATATTGATGGAGCCTCCCATTAAATAATATATTTAGGCTTTTGACCCAAATTACTAGTTATCTTACTTATTAATCCAATAGTGGTGCAGTCAATTAAATAAGCTAACCCGGGGATCAATTGGGTACATACAATAATAACTACAATAATTAGGCATGTAATTAAACAAGCCCAATTATTTAATTCCAAATCTACTCCACTAAAAGATTGGGCTCGACCTCCATAATTGTATGGTATCTAGTATAGTGTTCTCGAATAATAACTCGACCCATGCCACATTAATTTCTTTCTTTGCATAATCCTTTGTACCACATCATTAATTAAATCGATATCTCAACTGTTCAATCGATTTAATTACATCTTGTTCCTTGATACTTACTGGTTTTCTCTAATGATAATTTTCAACATACTAAATATGTTGACACACTCTGACTGAGAGAATTCTATGATCAAGTGCTGAAAACCCATTAAGAGATGTGTCGTACAAATTCTATATTGTTAATCTATAACTCCAATACTCATAATTGCCTCCACCAAGATACCGAGTAATCTTGACTACAAGTGTGTGTCGTGCCCATTGGTAACTCAAATGGAATAACAATTACAATCATGAAATCATAACTAACTCAAGATTAAGATTACAGTAAAATCAATGCCTATGAGATTTAATAAGTCTGACAGTCACTTCAAGGTTAATTAAATCTTATCTATGATTCTGTTCAATGTAGTCGTACTACATCAATAAATTCATACATGATTAAGACAAATCATTCAATAAATTTATTACAGTCTATACTTAAATAAAGTGTCCAACTTTATTTATCAACTGCGAATATAATTTATTTAATCATAAGAGAATTTGTATTTATGTCTTCTGTGAATGCACATGGTGATCACATAAATACATATAATATGATCAAATGGACTTTACTCAAAATATTAATGCAATTAAGATACTTGAATAAAATACATCATTTATTTTATTAATCAGAAAAATTATTTATTATAATTAAATAAACACATATATTTTTAAAGAGTACATTTTTCCAACAATAATAACCCAGAATCCACCCTAGCAACGCACGTGAGCAGCAAGTGTTATTAACGGCTTTTAACAGCCTTGACACGTCAATTAAAAACCCATGTGCAATGCTCGTGACTTTTATAATCAAAACGGTATAACCTTGGGTCGTTTAAAGAAGTGATATAACGACTTAATGAAACGCAGCTTTCTGTGCCGTTCTGCTTTACCATCAGATACCAAAACGCAATGCTTCCTGTCGTTTGCATTAGTCTTTTGATTTGTTTCATTCTGGTCCAACAATAACCTTTATCATCTCTTGTCTTCTTTGCAGATGACAACCTCATTTTCTCAAGAGCGACAGTTGAAGAATGCTCCCATCTGAAATCAATATTTGATCTGTACACAGCAGCTTTGGGCCAATTTTTTAATATGGACAAATCTTCAATGTTTTTTAGCCCGAATATTCCCCAGCACCCCATTGATGAGATAAAACCCTTTTCAACCTTCAGGTGGTATCCTCCCATTAACGGTATTTGGGACTCCCTTCTATTGTTGGCCGAAGTAAAACTGCTTTTTCAACATAATCAAGAACAGAGTGTTGAGCAAATTAAATCACTAGAAGTCTCAATTGTTTTCTTGTGGAGGCCAAGAAGTGTTAATCAAGGCAATGATTCAAGCAACCCCTACTTACGCAATAAGTGTATTTAGATTACCTCAGGGACTGTGTGAGGATATTCAGCGGCTCATTAAAAGATTCTGGTGGGGCACCAAACATAAATCAAAAGGCATGCACTCGCTTTCATGGAAAAATGTATGCGCAACAAAGAAGGAATGAGGAATGGGTTTTCAGGATTTAGCTTCTTTTAACCAAGTTCTGCTTAGTAGACTGAGTTGGCGAATTTTACAAGATGCGGATTCACTAATGGCCAAAACTTTAAAAGCTAGATACTTCCCTAACTCTGATATTCTTAGTAGCAAAATGAGTTACAATTCTTCGTTCTTATGGAAGAGTCTTTTATGGGGTAGGGAACTTGTGAAAGTTGGATTGTGTTGGCGTATAGGCGATGGCAAAAATATTTACGTGCACAGAGATAATTGGATTCCTAAACCAGTGTCTTTCCAACTTGTTTCCCCAAAAACCTTAAATATGGATACCAAGGTAGCAGAGCTTATTAATAGCAATGAGACTTGGAACATTCCCCTTATTCAGAACCATTTTCTGCCGCAAGATGCTGAAACGATTACTCACATCCCTCATCCATGCCCCAATCAAGTGTATTGGTTCTATGACAAACGAGGGGTATATACTGCCAAAAGTGGGTATCAATTGGCTTTGCGCTTGAACCATCATCAAGGTCCCTCCACTTCATCGTCATCTCAAGCGTGGTGGGAATTCATTTGGTCCCTTTCTATCCCACCTAAAATGTGAATTTTTCTTTGGTGAGCTCTACTCGACATCCTTCCAACCTCACATAACTTATTTAAAAGACAAGTAATACATTCTTAATGAAAGGGTGAATGACATGTCCAGCGTAGTGTTTTAGGCATAATTTGTTATTGAGAGCTACCAACTCGCACAGCACTCTCCTATAGCAAGGGGTTCTCCCACTCAAAACCAAAGAGACGAACAATGGGCTGCTCCACCAGACCATTTGTACAAGCTCAATACAGATGCATCCATTAAATCGTCAAAAGGCATTTGTGGTCTTGGGGCTATCATTAGAAACGCAAGAGGGGAAGTTATGGCAACTTTAGTAAGTACAAGGCTTTTTTCCAAGGATGTGGAATTCGCAAAAGCAGGTGTCATCTTCTAGGGGGTCAGGATAGCAATTGATTTGAACCTCATGCCTTTGATTGTCGAACTTGATTCGCTCACTATTGTCAGTTTGTTTAACGGAAGCTTGCATAGCAGCAAGGAGATTGGTTGGCTGGTATCGGAGATCATTGGAGTAATGGCTAATAGATATCGCATCATAGTGAAACACGTGCCAAGATCAATCTAGTGGCTCACAATCGAGTTAAAACTGGCTTTTTTCCTTCCCAGACGGATACCCTTGGATTAAAGATCCTCGCATAGAAATTGTCAGTTTATTGTAACGTTTTTTTGTCCTTTTAATATATAACTAGTTTCCCTTAAAGAAATATATATATAAGTATGACTTGCATGTTTACTTTAATTATAAATGTGGCTTAAAATTTTAGTAAAAATTATTTCTGAAAATAACACTAACAAGTATAAATTATTATTATCAATTTTAAAATATAAGATATATAGAATGATATCAGATATATACTTAAATTTAAATAAAACAATGACAAATATTTATTTCATTTTATTTGTTTCATATCGTTTATTTTTATTTTATTTTATTTTTCTAGACAATTTATGTCTCTCGAACACGCAATTTGCAGCATTAAACAAGTATGAGGTTTAATGAACACTGGAGTCTCATAACGGGCCGGTATGCCTTATTGACTTAATTTGTTCTTTTACCCACGTCTTGTTACATTGTTACTGTTTGTGTCCGTTCCATCATCATCAGATCTCTGTTTTTATTAGTATTTTAAATATTTTTCGAATCAATAGATATAAAGTAATACTCAGATCTCTGAAGCATCTACATTACAAGACAAAAATTCCAATGGAATCTCTTTCGCCGATGCTGATGAGAAAGAGTCTTGCGTGGGGTCAACCTTTTGACAGTGACCCCTGCGTGCAGGTCATAATTAAGAAAGACACCGGTCATTAATTTAATTTTCTCATTTTCACGTGTGTGTTCAGCCTTCTCCAAGACAAATACACCTTTAGCTCACTACCGCTAGATGTCACTGACAACAGCAATCACAACCGTACATTCAACATCCCAGTCTCGCCAAGTTGTGATTATGCCTGCATATGATCTTGACAGTGTTGACACTATTTACCATACTTTCAAAGTCGCCAATAATTTTCAAATTTCTTGCTCTGGACTATTTTGTTCCTGGATTATTTGAAATACTCTTTCAGCTCAGTCATAATTTATATGAATTTTGTTTTCCGCTTAATTGTAAATTATCTCCCCATGAATTTGCTATCGTTAAATTGTATCTTTTACTTTTAAAAATTTTAATTTACTTTTTTTTTCATTAAGAAATAAAAAAAATTATCAACTCACCCCATTTTTTTCTTTATTCATAAAAGTAATTTGAGATTTTTAAAAATAAATGGAACAATTTAAAGGTAATAGAGAATAAACCAAAATTTATTTTTAGAAAATTATCATTGCACTATTTTTCTTTTTTCTTCTATTCATCCAACCACCACAAAAGTCTAATATGTTCTTTGTACTACGTTTCTTTTTAAATTTGTATTAATTAACTACATTTACTCTAATACTGTTAAATAATTAAAATAAAATGATAATTTTACCCCTAAATAAATTAAAAGACTATTTTATTTTATAAAAATTTTAAAAATAAAAAATTATAATTATAAAAATGCACCCAAATTTAAAATAACAAATCCAAAAAAGAGATGCTTAGTTGATTTTTATTAAATTTAGATTTTATAAAATTTTAATAATTATTTTTATTAAAAATTTATAATTTTACAAAATTTTAATAAAAAATAACTGAATTTATTTATTAAAAAATAAATTTCAAAATTTTAATAAAAATAACTGAATTTATTTATTAAAAAATAAATTCCAAAATTTTAATAATTTAGGAGATTTTTATTAAATCCCAAAATTTTGTAATTATTTTTATAATTATAATTTTTTATTAAAATAATTTTTATTAAAAATAAAAAATTCTAATTTTTGGATTTATTTCTTTATTAAATGTAGGGGTATTTTTCTAATTATAATTTTTTATTTTTAAATTTTTTATAAGATAAAATAATCTTTTAGTTTATTTAGAGATAAAATTATTATTTTGTTTAAATTATTTAACAGTGTTAGTATGAAAGTGACTAATTGATACAAATTTCAAAAGAAAAATGGTGTAAAAACATATTAAAATTTTGTGGTAGTTGGATGAGCATAAAATATAAAAAAAAATGGTATAATGATAATTTCTCTTGATTCTTTCTAGTATTCTTTGGTCACTATCGAGATCACGAATTATGTTCATTGTACATGATGATGCCAGTGCAATTTATATAGGAAAAATAAAAGATCAATGATGGTGAACTCTTCGAACCCACAAAATAAAAAAAATGCAAAAGAAAAGGAGAAAAATAACAAATTACACTTGATGGGATTTATTTTCAGGACAACAAGCATTTTCCGAATTTAAATCATTTGACAGAATTCGGTGACCAACTCTGCTCATGATTATCATATTTTTTTGGCCAGTATTGGTTTCCCAGGAAGTTACGCTAGATATATATAATCGCCGGTTTCAGAGACCTTGGAAAAACGGACAAAAACTATTGAATGAGAGCAAAAAATAGTAACAGAGAGTGCAAATTGATGCAGAGTCATGAGGCACCAATTTGGGCAACAGAGTGATTCCCTTTCCCATGTGAATTCTCTCATCTTTTTCGCTTTGCGATACAGACAGCCCATCCCCCACTCAACCCCTTCTCTCTCTGACAGCCTCGAGCACTGAGCAAAAATTTTCTCATTTTTTTCACATTACATGAGAGAGAAAGAAGGAGACCATTATTTCTTATTTTATTTAGGTTTTCACGAAGTACGTTCAGGAAATTTCACCAAATATCGACGTCACGTGACCCGTCCGATTAAGATGAAGATTGCATAAAATAAATGTTGACCTAAGTTGACGTATATATTCAGTATATGTGCTTTTCGAAAGAATGGACTAGTAGGAAAACTTGATCTAAGTTAAGATGATTAGTATTTTTGTCTATTAAGTGTAGTCATTTTCTCTTTTAACGCTATAATAGGTGATTTGAGATAATTGTTTGGTGTTTTAAACAGAGTTAATAATATTGGATTTTGGTTTGAAGTTTTTATCAAGAGGAGAAGTACAATAATCTTGTATTGTACTAAATTTTATTGTTTAGCGACTCTTGTTGTTTTTTTTACTTTCGAGAAATTTATCTTTTTTTATTAAATTTAAATATAATATTAATGTAATTTATGTTTAATTCTTTATATTTTTTACCACACATACACACGCGTGTATGTATATATTAATATATATTAAAAATTAATTAATTTTATATTTTTATCTAATAACTACCGATTATATCTTTTAAAAAAAATAACTAAAAGATCAATTGAGTTTGGCTTTGAATTTTTAACATTTGAAAAAAAAGAAAAACTTGGCTAAGCAAATTTTCGGAAAATATATTAGTTTTTTTTATCATTCTTTTGGTAATTCAGATTTACAACTGGAAGCACTAAAATTTAAATTCATTCACTAGGCCGACATTTCAACTTTTCTATACTTTTCACGAAAAAAAAAAAACTACTTCTAACCCTAGTAAATTGCTTACTGCCCGTTACTTGTGGTCTATAAAAGCTCTATTATGGTTAAGGCTTTTCGCTGATAGATAAGAGTCCGCTGTCCCCTGTTCACACACTCTCCTCTCACTCACTGCCTTCAAAAACTTCTGCTTTTAGCTGAGTTTCAGCCATGGCAGCAACAATGGTGCTTAGATCTCTGCTCGCTCTCTTGCTCACCACCATTGTCCTCTTCTCTCAAAATATCAAAGGTACTTGATTAATTATCATTCGTGTTTATAAATGTGTATATATTTGTTTTTTTTCTCCTGTTAATAAAAAGCTAATTTTTTTTATTCCATGTCATCATGTGTTTCAGCTACAACAATCACATTATTCAACAAATGCGAGCACCCAGTTTGGCCAGGAATACAAGCGAGCGCAGGCAAGCCACTGCTGGCACGTGGCGGCTTCAAGCTCCCACCAAACAAGGCCTACACCATACGCCTACCGCCCCTCTGGTCCGGGCGCTTCTGGGGTCGCCATGGATGCAGGTTCGACGCCTCAGGCCGGGGCCGCTGCGCCACCGGGGACTGCGGCGGATCGCTCTTCTGCAATGGCATAGGCGGCAGCCCGCCGGCCACTCTCGCCGAAATCACGCTGGGGCAGCAGCAGGACTTCTACGACGTGAGCCTGGTCGATGGGTACAACATCGCCATGTCGATTTTGCCCATCAGAGGCTCCGGGAAATGCAGTTACGCTGGGTGTGTGAGTGACCTAAACTTGATGTGTCCCGCAGGGCTACAAGTGAGGTCCAACAGCAGAGTGGTGGCCTGCAAAAGTGCTTGTTTCGCTTTCAACTCGCCCAGGTATTGCTGCACTGGGAGCTTTGGGAATCCTCAATCCTGCAAGCCCACTGCTTACTCCAGGATTTTCAAGGCCGCTTGTCCCAGAGCTTATAGCTATGCTTATGATGATCCCACTAGTATTGCTACTTGCACCGGCAGCAACTACTTGCTCACTTTCTGCCCCCGCCATCGCCGTTAGATTTTTATACCCATAATCTGCTACTACTACTACATACACTATCAAGTTCATTTGTAATAGATAAGATTACTATTATTATATCGTATGTTATGTTCTGTTTACTAGTAATAATATTATGGTATGGGGTTTGTTTGTGTCAGATGATAATGATGAATTGACCATTATTATTAGTTAATGCAAATTATTAATTATTAACTCTTACTATTTGAGTTGTTGAATGGAAAATAATTAAGTTTGAAACTTGGCAAGCGGCGAAAAGAAAGAAAGGCTATCGATAGTACATTGGACTTCTCGGTATTCAATAAATTGAAAGTGGGACATGTCGTGGGTGGTGGCGGACAGCTAATGGTAATAAATCTGTTTAATTTCTTTTTTTTTTCCGTTTTAAATCGTATATGGGAAACTAAAAGGTTTTTACTCAAAAGTTTTCAAATAAAAGATATGTTTGTTTTAAATCTGATAAAAATATTCTACAAAGAAAATTTTATAAAACCAAAAATTTTGAATAGGACATTTTTTTTTTATACGTAGAGTTTTTATAAAAAATTTTCAAAGCAAGCAATCCGAAACATACACTGAACTAACTTCCACCATTTTAAAAGAGTGATCGATCGAAGCTAGATTAACAGGAAATTTGAGCTTGTAAGCCATTCTGCAACCACTTTTCATATTGTATAATTAGTACTTTTGCTATAACGCCATAGCAGTTGGTCATCCTTAGCGGACTTGACGATGCATAAAGATTTAAAGATAGATGAATCACAAGTTTCATAATAACAAAGTTTTATTAAATAAGTTTAAATTAAAACTAAAATTTTGAGTCTTTTTATATAATTTTAAATATCATGAATTTATTAAAATTGATAAATATAAATTATTATTTAACAATGAAATTTTACTAATTAAAATAAAAAAAAGTAAAACAAAGAGTGTCTAAATCCGATTTTGAAAAAAAATAAAAATCCTCAAAGAAACAAAAAAATTGAAAAATATTTTAAAATTAGAAACAACTAAAAAGATGTGGAATTTTTTACTCGATCACAATGTATAATGGCTCAACGACTCTAAGTTTGGTTCATCTCGTCGCAAGGTTCAAAATGGTATATTATACGTCAAAAACAAACTCTCATAGTCTAATTTATGCCCTTCGGAAGATATCATACTCATAATACATAACCATCCTACATAATGACTTTGGCATGAGAATAGAAAATTTTGAAAAATTAAAAAAATTATCATTTAAAATTTATAATTACAAAATTTAACATCTTGAATTTTGAATTTTGAAGTTTATTCAATTTTATCTTTAAGTGCAATGTGTTTGTGTGTGCGAAGTATTCTTTCTAATTAAAGGTCTATATGTTCAAGATTAGGTAATAATGACCTACGACCATGCATACAAAGAAAATAAAAATGAGAATAAAATAAATAAAAATAAAGAAGAAGAGAAATTACGATACTAAATTTATTACGCTGTTACAATCTTTCTATGAACACACAAAAAAATACGTGAAATAAAATAAATTAACAAGATAAATGAAAAATTACAAAAAAAATAACTTGAAAATTAAATTGCAGAAATTTAAAGAAGAGAAAAAGAAATTCTTACCTAAAAATGTAAATTCACTTCTTTTTTTTTAAAAAAATTACAAGGAAACAACTAAAATAATAATAATAATAAATTATTTAAAAAAATTAATTCTACAAATTAAAATACTTACCTCCCTGACAACGGCGCCAAAAACTTGTTGCGCAAATTTTGTTGAACTCACAAGCACACGAATCTATTGTAAAATAAATCAATGGTGTTGAGTGTCGATCCCACGAGCAGGTGG
This sequence comes from Atalantia buxifolia, assembly GCA_030444775.1. Lineage (NCBI taxonomy): Eukaryota > Viridiplantae > Streptophyta > Magnoliopsida > Sapindales > Rutaceae > Atalantia > Atalantia buxifolia. Next base: position 33,007 of record JASUUI010000383.1, on the reverse strand, counting down.
ATTTTAATTGTATGTAGAATTAATTTTGTAAGTGGGTGGTTGGATTTGTGGGGAAATTGATTTAAAGGATGCTAGAATTTAAATTGAAATAATGGAATTAAATTGAATTAGGAACTATTGAAATAAAGTGCTTGGGTACCTAAATCCGTATCAACATGCACCATGGGCTAAATATTCCTTATTAATACTAATTAAATCATGAGTGGGGAATCCACACCTCATGAACCACACTCTAATCAATATGGTCTTTAAGAGCATATCGTGCCAAATAATAATAATTTTATACTAAAGTCTTTGGTGAAACCAGGGATGGCCCAAACTAGACAAGATTATTATTATTTGTCCACTAAAAGTCAAAATCTTCACAGAAATTAGAGGGAAAGAGAAAATAAATTTACCAAATAAAGCCCATGACACATGTTGAGATTTTACCTTCAACCCAAGCTTGAAAGAAAATTAGCTACTCATAATTGAACTAAGGGTAAAATGAAAATTTATTAAAATACATAGAAAATACAAGATGGAGAAAGAATTATAGAAAACTAAGCTCAAAAATGGATTCAGGAGTATCAAATTAGGGGGGAGAGGCCCCATTTTAATAGATATATTGAGTAAATCATGGCCATCGGATTAAAAATAATTTGGACGCACATGATTGCGCCACGTCATCAGTCAACAGTACACGGTTTGACCACGGGTTTGACCACGCAGTTTGAACAGTAACACGGTTTGCACACTGTTTGAACAAGATAGCGGTATGAAAAAGATGTCGGAAATGCATACATGTAAATAGTGCCATACATGTGAACAGTGTCATTTTTCCTTTTATGCTGCTTTTAGGGTTTTCGACTGTCCTGAGTTCAAAAGTGACATCCGTTTTGCTATCCGATATCTCGTTCATTTTGAAATGAGCATGATACCCCTAAAATACATAAAATACTTAATTAAAACAAAACACTTATAATTAAATAACAAGAGACTTAAATAAATAAAATTAGAGATGTTAGTAAAACTTGAAGTACAAAATGATGATTTTCTCCTTTATAAATATACATTTTCTAATACTCAATAAGTGGAGAGTAACGTTGCTGGAGAGACATTTACTATGGTAACACCTCTTCCTCAATATCGGGGGACAGAGTCGTTTGCTCTAAATGAAGTTTCACTTTCCACAAGTGGCTCAGGATTTTTAGCCGAAACTCGAGGGGATATGGTGACAAATATAGGGATGCATTCATAATTGACCGCATCAGAGGCCATGTGCAGCAAAACCTTAACCATTTCATCATTAAATATGTCAATAGGTAGTGAACATACACGATACATTGTGTTATTGGACCTCAAAGTTGTCTTCATCATCATACTATATTCGTTAGGATTTATCTGTAAAACTTCATACACCCTTGCCATAAATTGCTCAAACGTACAATCTTTTCAAACTAAAAATGTTGTATTCTTGCATTCACTTACTTCCGTACGACCATCTGCTAACTTCTCCCACCAACCGTCGTAACATAATTAAAGCACAACGGAATCCATTAAACTTAAAAATTATTTTAAAAAAAAGATATAAGATTACACACTACAAAATATGGTAAAGTGAATATGCACTACATTCATTTGGATGAAATGAAGTATACGATTTTAAATTTGATTTGTCTCATCGTAAGTTTCGAAACAGTATTATACGCCTAAAACCGATACATGCAGCCCAAGTTATAACTTTAAGAGAATAACTGAAATTTAGTGAGACAAACGCCTGTCTCACTTGTTCTGGACTTCATTTTTTGTTCGATTTTTTAGTGTTTTCAATGATTTATCTTCATTTCTCAACTCAAACTATGTACTTTAACAAATCACATTGTTTTATTAATGAAAAATAACAACGTTTACAACAAACCCACTTTAATTTCGAACTTAGTTGATAAAATCAATAGATTAAAAGTTTAGGTTATGGTAAGAGCATAAACGAACCTTGAAAAGCTCTCCAATTAATAATTATATCTTCAATTATGCAATGCTTGTTTAATGGAATTTGTTAATTTATTGATAATGATGAAGTTTGTTGAGAGTGATGAAGTTTGTTAAGTTGTCGAGGAAGATCTGTATTTAGTTGTGCTGGAATTGAAAAAGTGGCGTGCCTTTGTAAATTTGATGAAAGTGATGAGGTAATTTAATCCAAAAATAGGGTGTTTGGCTAATTATGATAGAAAAAATTTTGGGGTCAAATTTAAAAATTATAAAAGTTTTATGGCCATTTTATAAATTTTATAAAAACAAAAGTGATGTAAAGAACATGTTAAAATTTTATGACAGTTAGATATATATATATAACAAAAGAGAAGTTGTGCGAGAGATAAGATTTTCATCCCACTGATTGAGTTCATAAAGTAGAATCTCTTTCTCGTACTTGGTATGGGCGGCCACCTACTTATTTACTATTGTTTTGAAATTGTTATAATCAATGAACATAAACAATCTAAACTCTAGTTATTAGAACTCTGAATACATTTAGATACTTATTGTTGTTATAAACAAATAAGAACTCTGAATACATTTAGATACTTATTGTTGTTATAAACAAATAAGAACTCTGAATACATTTAGATACTTATTGTTGTTATAAACAAATAAGCTGTTGTTCTTTGTGTTTGCTACTGCTAGTACTCTCTGTTTCAGCTTATGATCTTCGGTTTCTTTATGTCTTCTTGGCTGCTTCTTTTTCTTCTTGGTTGCTTGACTTTAAGGCCTCTTTGAAGTTCTACCTCGTTTGGTCTTTCTTTTTCCTCATGGTTCTCCTCTGATTTTGTTCTTTAATTCCTTTGCTGCCTTGGCTTTATTGAATTGAATTCTCGTGGCTGGTTTCTCTGTTATTGGCACTTGCTGCTTCCTTATTGCCTCTGTGTTGCCCTTTCCCCTTTTACTGTCATAATCTTCCCCTTTTTATAGATAATTTTGTGCTTATCTATTACATGTGTCAATACAAGTTACACATGCCCAACACCTTGACTCTCCAGCACACTAGACTTATGTTCTTTTATTGTCCAACACATTGCCACTTCAGCACAGAGGGGTGTTCAGAATCCAATCCGATCCGTTCAATCCGTCTGATCCGTGAAAATTCGATCCGTGGATTCGTGGATTGGATATGGATTGAAAATTTAAAAATCCGCAGTTGATAGATTGGATATGGATTTACTTCAGAATCCAAAAAAAAAAAATATATATATATATATATATATATATATATATTTAGTTAAAAAATTATTATAAATGTGATATTACATAGTTACATAAGTACTATAATATATCTTACCCATTACCCAATAATCATATAAAATAAAAAATAATTAAATAATCAAATATACAAATATAACTTGTAAAAATTATAAAACAAAATAAAAACAAAGTCACAAGCACTAACAAAAGCAAAGTAACATAACACCAAATTACCAACAATTTGTAAAGTCATCCAAAAGTAAAGTAACATAACGACAAGTCACCAACAATTTGCAAACAAAAAACTCTAAGCTTCCCGGCTGTCACACGCACTAACAACTGGGGTTGGCAATGGGACGGGATGGGATGTGATTTATCAATCCAAATCCGGCCCCGTATATGCAAGTGGGATGAAAAAACGTCACACTCCTGTCCCTTTATTTTTTTTGGGACAAAAATATGTCCCGATCTTGTCCCAAAAGAGATGGGATCCCGCATCCAATTGGAAAATTTTCTTTTCTTAGTCGGCAATGAGATAGGATGGGACGGAATTTGTCAATCCCACTCCTGTTTCGTGTATGCAAATGGGATAAAAAAATGTCTCACTCCAGTCCCTAAATTTTTTTACGGGACAAAAATATGTCTCAGTCTCATCTCATCGAGAAAAATTATCATCCATACTAGCAACACCCAATACTGGTTCGATACACTCTCGACACCGATTTGAAGGACGTCGGCTGCGTGATTCCAGCGAGAGCAAGCCTTCTTCTTCGTCGAGTCCATTGAGCCACTTCGCAATCACTAGTTCAAGCCAAACAATTGCGCTATCACAACCTTCACGATTGCCACCCGTACTTCTCTTGGTTCCCATCGTTGACGGCCCGTAATCATCACTTTTAACAAGTGCAACCGCCTTGGTGAAGGATCAAACTGTGTTTGGTTTCAAAAACTTCGTCATTTCAATTAATTGTGGCTTTATTTGAACAATTAATTTCAGTGTTATATTAATGTATTATTGTAACTTTACTTGAACAATTAATCTTAGTGTGTTATATTTAGAAACTTTAAACGTATTATTATAGCTTTATTTTAATAATTAATCTCAATGTGCTATATTTTGAAACTTTGAATGTATTATTTTAGTTTTATTTAAACAATTAATTTGTTTAAACTTTATTCAATTTTAAATTTAATTAGTAGTAAATTTATTTTTATATTAGATTTTTTTTATTTCATTAGTTCATAAATTGGGGAGAACTAAAAATTTTTAATTCAAAACTGATGTGCAAAATAGTGGATTGAATATGGATTAAGTTAAATCCGCATCCGATCCGCAAACGTATGGATTGGATATGGATTGAGTCAAATCCATATCCGATTCGCAGATATATGGAATGGATTTAGATTGAGTTTAATCAATCCATGGATTGAATTGGATTGGATTGAAAAATTATAATCCGTAAAATTATGGATCGGATATGGATTGATGTCCAATCCATAAAATCCGATCCGCGAACACCCCTACAACACACTAGGTTTATACTTTATTAATTCATTAATACTTATATACAGTGCAACCTAAGGTTTGCCGAGCATCTATAGGGCTCGAAGTCATTCCCTCAACTTATAACGAGAGCTCAAGGAGCACGGATACCATTATTTTGATAAACATTAAAATGCTCCTCCAAATAGTGAGGATTGTAACCGTCTTTGCTTTCAAAAGAATCCATGTGCTTATAGTATCTGTTGTGCACGATCCTTGCTACCAAAGAATATGGAAATCGGATGAGCCGGCACCCGTACGTGCTTTTCAAACAAAGCTTAAATAAAGCAACTGTACTCCTCGAAGCCAAGCTCCACATCCCTTTCTTAGATTGACATAATTTCTTTCATCCAGCCCAATGTATGCCCCCTTTTTTTTTCTTTTTCTTTTTTCCTGGCTCGCTCTTTGAACCCGCCAAGCCTCTTTGAATCCACCAAACCTTGCTACCACCCTCTCAATATCTTCACAACCAAGGGGTCTTACTCTTATGGCCCCTCATAATATATGGATGATTTGGCTTGGACTTCCAAGTTGGAACTAGGAAGCTTACGGGTGTGTGGCCTCCCGACTAGCTGAATTCTAGTCAAACGCAAATTTAATTTGTGCCCATGTAAAGGAAAAATAATTAGAACATAAAAATAAAAGATTTATATAGAAAAAGAGAATACGACGTTCTAAGGTCTTTTTTTCGGTGTGACAATTCTATGCACACGTGAGGGAGACACTTAAGGATAATAGAGAATATTACAATCATCTTTTATAAATCGCTATAGTGTTTAGAGGTAATAGGAAAGATTGTAATGATTTTCTACAAATCTTCAACAAAAATTAAGGTAATTCTCAAAAATTAAGGTAATTCTCAAACCCACCCTTCCCATGTAAACATATTTAGAGAAAAAAAAATCTAGAAAGATATTAAAAACTGATCTTAACTTTCACTTTATTTTATGAAAAAATATTTTTTACAATTTTATCTACCATAAAAAAAACCTAAAATAGAGTAGTATTCAATACAAAGATTGAAGCTACACCAAATCTTGAGCAATTGATAATTCAGGAAATGAGAACATCGAAAAGATATTACGTGGACTGCATCCTCACTCTTCCCTATTAAAAACGATAATTTTGGATTATCTTACTCATGAAATAACAATATTCAAAATATTCTTATATTATAATAAAATTCAACCTAGCCTCTATTTTAATTTACAAGATAAAAAAACTGCCATTATTTTTATTCAACTTGTGAACAAAAATGAACATAAAATTAAATTTACAAGAATTTACAGTATTTTGAATATTATCATTTTACGAGGAGATAGTTTGAAAATTTTCCCTCAAAAAATCCTATTTGAACTAAAATTAAACATTTGACCTAAAAATGCATGGGCAGGCTAGCAATTTATACATACCTTAATAGTTTCAAAGTGATAGCCACTAGCCACGATCATTATAGTGTCCCATGTAAATGGCAAATTCAACCAATACCCATTAATGGCAACAAGCATTTACATCAACGCGCTTTTCATGCTATTAACAACTAAAGAAATTGCATCACTTTTCATGCTACACATTTAAGGAGACTAATAACATGCTTTTTGTTCATTATGTCTAGGCAATAAACTTGCGTGAATATTGCTCTCATTTATCCTCTTTGTACACTTTAGGAGAGCCATCTAATCACTTGTTTTTACCATTGTGTGCTGAAATGCTTGATAAGACTATAATTCAAAACAAAAGCAAAATTCCTCAAAAAATAAAAAATGCAAAATTGTTTGGGCTTAAATAAAGCCCATCCCAAAACTTAGCCCTGCAGGAACCAGGTCTAGCTCGGCCCGAACATGGTTATTTTGACGTAATTTGATGAGTTGAACTATCGGCACCCCTTCAATTATCTCTTAGAAATCTCTTTCGCCATTCCACGGGATTAACCTGTAAGAATATTACATAAGATAAAGTTAAATCTAATTGAAATTACACATTACAAGTTTATTTCGCTAGGAAATTTCTAATTAAACCCCACCCTATGAAAGCAAACATGTCTCATTTAGAAAATCCTCATGGATTCATCAAGCGAAGATGCCTTTTGGTCATGGAATTACAAGGAAGTAAAAGCCAACACCGCCGGAAGGAAACGATTCAAGCCAGATTTAAAGGAAGGATGAGAAAATCCTCGCATTAGTAGATATCTCATTATCTTTTATATTTTTTATTGTTTTGAAGACAACCAAGAATGTCTTAACAATTTCATAACCAACAATGGCGTCCATGCGTCAATTAAAAAAAAAATTATATATTAAAAATTAAAATTATCAGAGTATAGATATTAAAAAAAAACCTTAAATTTGATATTAAAAAATTTATTTATTAAAAAAATTATCAGAGTACTCTGATCATTCCACTTGCTCATGTTCCAAAGACCACCGATGGTCAACCCAAATGCAATTCCTAAACATATCTCCTTGACAACACTTGGACCTTTCAAGGTTGCGGAGCAATCTCGTAGCCAGCCATTCTACTTTTAGCTAAATGTAGTAAACGCAGGGGAGAGGAGATTGATAAACAAACTGAAGGAAAAATCCAAAGAAGAAGAGCGAAGTAAAGATGAAGAGGGGAAAGGGGTTTATTCTAGAGAAATTAGGGTTATTTTTGGAATTAAGGTGATGTTTGGTTTGAAGAAAGGGAAGGAGAGGAGATGAGAGAAATGGAGGGAAATGAGAAGAAAGGGAAGGAAGGGAATGGGGGGAGGAATTATAATTTTAATTTTTGGACAAATTTGTCCTTTATTATAAATACTAAACTATTAATATTAGTAATCAAATATAATTGAATTTCAAATCTAAACTTTTGTCAACTTATAAACCATTGTTTTTAACGTCAGAATGTCCTAAAAAAAAGAAAATTCATGATTTATTTTATATATATATATAATTTAAAGTATAAACACTCATTTAATCCCTATATTATAAGATTAATACCCATTTAGTCCTCTCTATTTTTAAGAATACCTCAAAACACCCTCGACGTCACCTCCATTACTGTTAATTTTGGATTCATGAGGGTAAAAATGTATTTTTCTTCTTAAAATTTAAAATTAAAAAAACTATTATGATAACCTAGATTCATAATAGTAAAATCGTATTTTCACACTTATATTCTTCAAAACCCTAGCTTTAAGAACTTAAACGACTTGCATTTTTTAAGCTCTCAACAATTTTTCTCGCTATAAATTGTTTTCTACCAAAATTGTAGTCTTACGGTGGATGTCAAAACTGTCAGCAAAGGAAAGCGGCTTACTCTGGTACGTGTTATATTGGTCTTGTTTATTTATTTATTTTTTTAATCTTCCACGTGTATTTCAGTGAAAAGAAATCATTATTTGTTTTCACTTGAATGGGTATTTCTTCACAAAACTAAAATTTCATACGCTAAAAATTTAACAGTTTTTGTTTTGTTTTTTTACCTTTTTTAACCCTTTCATGGTTGTTTTGTACCTTAATATTAGTAGTGGAATGGATTTGTAATTGAAAAGAAATTATTTTAACTTCACTTGATTTTGTATTTTTTGGAAAAAAAAATCATAATCATACAAAGTTCTATAATGTCGATTTTGTATTTTATGAATTCATATGTAATAGTTTTAAGTTTCTGATTTTTTTTCTTCATCTTTGTATTGCCAGATTCAAAATGAGTCAAATTAGCATTCAGTTCGATTTTTAGGCAAAGATGTGGAGGATGCTTATGATCCTAATTGCTTGGGTCTTGTATCCCTTATCAACGATGTCTTGAATAATGTCTTTGGAAGGCACAAGCATTATGATGAGAGTTTTATGCTTACTGGGATTGTCCCATGGTCCAATGAAGGGATTAATGATAAAGACTTTAAGAATTTGAGGCATTTTTAATAGCCTTTTTTTAATTTTAAATTTTAACAAGAAAAAATACATTTTTGCCCTCATGAATTTAGAATTAATAGTAATGAAAGTGACGTCAAGGGTGTTTTGAGGCATTTTTAAAAATAGATGAACTAAACAGTACTAATCTTAAAATACAAAGACTAAATGGGCTTTTACCCTAATTTAAATGGTTCTAAATTTCTACTATAAATAAAAAAAATCAAAATAACAATATGCAGAAAATTGGTATATCAAAACAATAATAAGTCTAAAGTGAGTTATAAATTCCATAAACAATAATAAGCTTAAAACGAGTGCATCAAAACAATAATAAGTTTAAAATGAGTGCATCAAAGCAACAATAGACTTAACATAAGTCGTCAAAATAATAACAAGCCTAAAATTATTTAAATTCACTGCTAAGGGAAAATTTAACCCATACTTCTCGCTCCTTATCACAGAGACTATAAAAAACATTAAGTACGGCATTATCACGAGAAATTAAAGTGGTGGCTCTAAGGTGTTCTCCCATTGTAAGACTCCCCATTTTCTTCAACTCATCACTCAATCCTACTTAGTTGTCATTAATTTCTTGCCTTAGAGCTCGAGTCAAGCGACTAGAAGTTTCTTTCATTTCCGTGACAAAAAGAGTTGTTAGCTTTTTAAATGACTCTCCACTCTCTTCTGAATCTTTAGTTCTTCTCCTTTTTCTTGATGAGCTATTTGAAGTTGTTGGCTGCTTTTTTGGAGCATGTGAAATAGATATGCTATCATTCAGGTCATCCTGCACACCCTCAAAATTCAAACTCTCTCCTTCAGTTTCTTTGCTCACTCATGTCCTCTCAATCTTCTCTATGGCATTTGCAGGGGCTGTGGTGCTTGTCGTTCCATTTAGCTATTGAACAAAAATTAAACATTAGTTAGAGATCTAAAGAGTATGAAGCAAACCATGCACATAAGAAGATAATTTAAAACCAGTAGATCATTTAAAACCATTAGTATCTGGCAAATCTTACTTTACAAGAATTGGACCAATCAAATATAACACCAGAAGAGATAATGGCATAGAACTTTTGCTACAGTATAATGCATGATCTGGAGAAAGACTAGTGGTTAAATAAGACTATCTAAGTCTTACTTATTCGGCATAATTACCTTTCAACTAGGTGATATAGACATTTTATAAAGTTATTTCAACTCAGTCTTAGCTACAAATCTGGAATATTTTTATCATCAAGAAGTTAACAAGAACAAGCCCCAGCAAGCAAGTTACATAAGCTACAAAAACAATCAACTTCAAAGAAATAAAGCTAACAATGAAATGGATTAAACAAAATCCCTAAAGTCAAAAACATGAAAATTACGTTTTACAATTCAGAAAATGGAATAACAAAAAACATAACAATTTTTTTTGAATGAATCTTCATATGCTCTATCTACTTGCTCTCTATTGATTATACATCTCTAGTGCTAAATTTTTCCTCCATGAATTATACTCTTTTGAGGTTTCTGTACTAGTTATTGAGCTATCTCATAGTGATTCCACCTCATTTCCAGCATCAAATGCTTCCTCAAAAGGATCACGTGGCATCTCCCTCCTAATAAATTGTGCAGTAAGCAATATGCCATGATAGCCTTATTTCATGTCTTGATAGAATATAATGAAGGACTTCTTTGAATTGCCCACCGATTTTTAAGAACACCAAAACATCTCTCAATGACATTCTTAGCAATTGAATGCTTGATGTTAAAAAACTCTTGTTGGTTGGTTGGTCAATAGTTTTCCCTCTAATCATTAAGGTGATATCGTTGTCTACGATAAGGCGTAAGAAATTCTCGACAACTAGCATATCCGGTATCTACTGAATAGAATACCTATATCATAAGTATTCAGATTTCAATTAATAAAACTTTATACTATAGAATTTGTTTATTTCTTGTATATGACTTACCATTTGGGATATCCAAACCATTTGTTTTACATATAACGTCACGAAGGACTTTGCCATCAGCTGCTGACCCTTTCCAACCAGTTAAAACTTAAATGAATTGCATTTCTTGGGAACATACTCCCAAGACATTAGTGGCAATCTCTCTTTTTCGATTTTGATACCTAGGTTTATCTGCTGCAGGCACCCTCACCCTAATATATGCACCATCTAGTACTCCTAAGCAATTCTATCATCAATACGAGAAAAAATAATAATTATTAGTGACCACCATATCATTGATATAATACTAGTATATAATCATAATAGATATAGCTAAGAAAAGTACTTTAAACCATTTCCATCCTCATTAGTGGAGTTTTTAAGAACTGGATCAAGTTGTTTCAATAATTCTCCATGAAGCTGTAGGATAGAATATAAAACTTTGTGAAAGTACTTGCTAACTAACTATCTTGACCTTATAAATTTAAATGTAACCGCTCTATTTTTCACATGATGTGTACTATATGTAAGAACATAGCTACTTTTTCATCTACTAATAAATGTCTTGATGGTATTAACCCCCAACTATTTCAAGCCTTGTGCATAAATATATAAAACCATGTCTATCCATTGTAAGTTGAGTTATGCAAGTTGCATCATTCGGTGAACAATTTTCCTATTTGCCAAAAAATCAAGCACATACATTTCACGTCTTAAAGATTTTCTCTCGTTTTGTTTCATGATGAACTTCAAGAAATAAAAAAAGGCTTGCACGATATATGACCAATGCATATAGAGCGCAACCAATATCTTCTTTCATATATTATATGTTTCAGCTATGCTTGAGTTGTCCATGATTGCACAAAGAATTATTCATGTCTTAATAATAATAATAAAAAAAGTCATATATATGTACTCAATAAGATTAATAAGGTTAAAAGCTATAGGGTATGTATAATAATTGTAAGATACATCATGCCCAAAATGTCAACAATGGTTTGAGTCATACATATTTTAACATTGGCATGTTTTCATATTATAAAATGCATGTTTCACTAGTAACATATTAAATTAAATAGTGGCAGCAAAAAATTAAATCAACTTGAATACAACTCATAGAACTTACAATGAATTATAATAATTACACTAAGCAAAACAAAAATATCACAAATAGAATAAAACATTACTAGTGTTCAGGTTTGTTATTTCTAACGTTTAACAAGCAAAACAAAAGGGTCATGGTTGAAATGCAAGTTATGCAACCTAAGAGGAGGTGTGAATTGGGATTTTAAAACTTATGCTAAGCAAACCACACAATAATTCAATCTAATGTCTTAATGTAATCGAAAATAATAAATTCAATCAAGCATAATATTAAAAGAGTAATGGAAGAGAAAACAAACACAATGATTTTTACGTGGGTCGAAATCCTCGCTTACATCCACGCCTCTAAGTTCACCCGACTTGATGATTTCACTATCCAAGCCTCTCAAGACTTCAAATGTTTACAATTGACTTTCAAGGTGTCAATATACCTTTACAATTAAGAGATTATCTCCCCAATCTCTTCACTCCAAGTGTTTCTCACACTTGTACACTCTCAATTTGATGAGAAATGAAAATTACAACAATTAAACTCTCTTTAAGAGTGGATAAACAAATTATAACTCAATGATGATTCAATAAATGATGATTTACGAAATGGAAGCTCAATATATGTTATATGATCTTGTTTATGCTTGCATTAATCTTAAAAATGAAGTTTGAATTGAGTTTTTATAGTTAAAGTCGGAAAACTAACAGTCATAGGCAAATTCCCATAACCAAGCGCTTAGCTGCTTGATTTATCCGGCTAGCTGCTTGTAACACTGAAGTTACCATTAGGTTTGAATTTACTACAGTAATAATATTCACCAAAATTATGTTTTTACCCTAAACTTTTTGTAATTACCATATGGCCCAAAATGTCATAAAGCTTTGCAAACATGTCCAATTTAAGAATTTTTAAATAATACTTGTCAATCCCAAAATTTTTTAAGATTTTGCAATGGCCCAAAATATAATAAACGTTTTCAAAAAGGTCTTTTCCAGAATTTAACATAATACCCATAAATTTTAAAGTTCTCAAAACTTTTCATTTTAGTCCAAAATTTGAAAATTTGAAAATTTCCTCAGGCGGCTAGCCCCTAACCTCAGGCCACTCACTCTCTGTCCAATTTTCGTTTTCAAGTATTTGAATTTCATTCAGGTCCTCAAACTTCTATAAATTATAGTACGACCTAAAAGATTTCAAAATTTTGTAAATAAGTCCAATTTCAAAATTTAAAAATATTTATTAAAATCAAAAATTGTAAAAATTTTCATTTTAATCCAAATTACGCAAATCCAAAAAACACTTTATCTTAAATATAAAACCTTTTGATTTATGAAAAGTAATGATTTAAATAAACTTTCGAACTTTTCAAATGCTAAATCATGCATCAATTAAATCATACCGGCTTTAAAAGAATTTGTCCCAATAACTTGTTCGTTGAGCTCTAAACTTCATTCTTGATTTCGCCGTTATCCGTTGAGTATCTTGAACTTGATTTCACTTGATTCACTTGCATAAACATTATCCTTCAAGAACTAGTGAACTTGTGAAATACAATATTTATTAAAACACTTAAGATACATATTTGTTATTATCAAAATTACATTATGTATAGCATTTTAGGCTAACAATGGTATTAGAAAAATTACACTCATAAATTCAAGAATTTTGTGAACAAATACAGAGTGAGAGGACTGTCAAGTTCTAATTAATAAAAAAAAAAATGAATTGATGGTTCAAAGCAAAACTAATGAAGACCACACATCATCAACATGCAATATATGGCACCAAAAAGCCCTCACCACACAAAGATTTTTGGAAATACCCAATAAATTTGATATGTACAGGTATATACATAATAATTCAACAGCACAGTTCAACCCAATAAATTCATCAACAAATTTAACACATAATTTTCTATATCGTAAATCCCCAAGCCTCCTCAACTCCAGTATGAGTGAGATTTGATTCCAACAAGAACATGTAAACTTCAAAATCTTGAAACTCCATACAACCATAAGCTAATTGAAGATAATTGATCAATAATTAAACCTAATTTGTGCTGAAACAACATACGATCCTTTTTTGTTTTTCATTATTCGTCTGATCTAAAATGCAAGTTTTAATAATCCAAATAAAGCAATATCAAATTAAAGCAAAGAATAACAAAAAAAATAATGAAAAGAAAAACAAGAAGCAAACCCAAGGGCGGTGCAATACTCAAAAAGCCATTGGCAACTTTAGATGCAAGTGAGTAGAGATGATGTGTGATGATTTCCTTCACAACAACCTAATCAACAAACGAAACAAAAATAACTTAGCCATAATTTTTTAAACAACTAACCAGAATCATAAACTAAACAAATAAAAAAAAAAGCAACTTATCAACAAGTAAATAAATCTATAAAATCATAAAATTTACCTACAAATTATGATGAATCAATGGTAGCAAGCTTAGTTTATAAGATAAATCGACAGTGACGACTAATTCTAAGATGCATCAATGGCAGCAACCATGAAAATTGAAGAGGTGGCTGCTGGTTAGAGAGAAATCGTGAGATAGGAAATATTAGGTTTTCGTCTTTTCTGAATTAGAAATCCTACCTTCTCAAAAAAGAATCAATTCCTTAAAATAACATATAGTGAATTTCTTTAGACATTAATTTTTAGTCACCTTTTCCTAACCAAAAAAAGAAATTAGTGAGGATTTTAAATTCACTTCTTTTCTTCCATCCTCTCTTGTCAACCAAACATGGCCTAATGGGTTTCATAAGAAAGTCCATAAAATTTATACAACTTTAATGGGGGGAATAAAAAGAAGGTTTTTCAAAGGCATTTAATGGGTAAATAAAGAAGAAGGGGTTTTTCAGAAGTAATTAAAGTGGCGTCAATAGTTCGACTTTAATTTGATTCATAATTTTACCTAATTGAGCAAAAAAATAAATTGAATTATGATTAAATATTAAGTAAAATTAAGTAGTCTTAAATTTGTACTCGAAGTTAAAATGAAGAAGTACTAAATTGAATATTATTAATATAGTTTGAGTACTAGAAGTTTATTTATTTAAGATCATTCCCGAGAAACTACAAGAAAAAGCAACCTCTCAACCAGGAGAAAATTTTGTGTAGGGCAAAGCGCACTACCTTAACATATAATGGCAGGTATAATGGATCCCGTTAGTGAGATCTACAAATTAAATAATAGGATAAATATCTACCGATCACATAATATTTCATAGTTTACCAAAATACACCAAAATTGTTTTCATTTACAGTTTTCCACCTTAAGTTTATAAAGTGTATCACGTTTGCACTTTTCTATTAACATTGTTAGATGATTTAATAAAATAATTAAAAAAATGATTATCTTGCCTGTGAGTATAAAAGGATTATTTATCAATTATTATTTTGGATATTTTGAAATGTGGTGTTATTTTGGATTGATGGAAATAAACTATAAACCCCAATGGCACATTTACTTTAAGGAAATGAAAGGAAAAAATAGGAGAGGAATGAAGGAAAAGGGAAAAAAGTAGTGGTACATTTACTTGTGGAAGTGGAGAATCAGAATTCAGAATAGGAATAATTGTTGGTGTTTACTTATTAAAATAGAAGGGAGAATGAAAAAGAAATATATGAGACCTACATGTTTTTATGATTAAGGAATGGAAACTTGATTCCCATTGGGAGGCATGGGAACCAAGTTCCCATTCTTTGAACTCAGTATTTTGCCACTACCCAAATTTCGTAATTCTACTTTTATTAAAATATTATTATATTATTGTTGTTATTATTATTCTTATTCTTTTCATTGTTGCTAATAATAATGAAAAGAATGATAATAGTAATAATAATTTCAACAACAACAACAATAATAATAATAATAATAATAATAATAATAATAATTATTATTATTATTATTATTATTATTATTGCTGTTGTTGTTGTTACTGTCGTCGTCATTATCGTCACTATTATTATTTTGATAATTATTAATAAAAATATTTTTTAAATAATAATAATCACAATTATTAAATAAACAGTAATAAAAATGCCAATAATTAAATAAAGGCATTTTATAGCTTAAAATAATCCATTTCGATTCTTAAATAAAGTAAACACATCAATGAGAAATACAACCAATTACGATTTCGATTCGTATAGTTTAAATAAACGTATCTTGATTCTCATTCCCATTCCAGCCTAGTCCGATTTTTGTTTATTTCGATTTCAGCTCATTCCAATTACCAATTGGTAAACATACCATAAGAGAAGAAGAGATGATTTTATATTAAAGCAAACAAATAAAATTGAGATCAACCTGTTTTTTGCTTCTTCTTTTTTTCTCTTAGGCCCCGTTTGGGATTGCTTTTGGGAGGATTAAAAGTGATTTTAAAAATCTAAAAGTTAATTTTGGTGTTTGGTAAAAAAAAATCAAAATCACTTTTACTTAAATCACTCCTCAAATGATTTTAAAAAGCAGGGAAAGAGTAGCTTTTAGATTCTGATTTTGAGAATCAATTTTATCCTTTAGTATAATTCCATAAATATCCTTATAATTATTACTTAAACCCAAAATTATCCTTATTTAAACTAGAAACCAAATCATTATTTTAATAATTTTTTATTATAATTAAGTAATTAACGCACACTTTTCGTTTACCCTATTCTTCATATTTTGCGTTCTATCAAAACTTTTCTAGTGCAACGAAACAAGATCCAGTACGTGTTCATCACCATATTCAATAACAGTAAGTAATTCATCACTCTTTTCATGCATATTCAATGTAATTTTTATTATAATATTTGTTGTTTGTCTTATTTGAGTTTGTTTATATATAAACAACTCTATGCCTATGCAATTTTTATTATAATATTTATTATTTGTCTTATTTGGATTTGTTTATTACAAACGGTTCCATGGCCATGTAATTTTGATTATAATATTTGTTATTTGTCTTATTTGAATTTGTTTACATATAAATGATTCCATGCATATGCAGTTGCGATGCTTTTGTTTCAAAAATATTTAATGCATATGCAAGTAAAAGGGGATTTCAGTTTATAGCCCAGCTTTATTATTTGTTTATGCCGCCAGTTGATGTTCATCAAACTTTACTACCAGTAGTGTAGTATGAAGCCAGTAGCGTAGTATAAATGTCTGTGATTTTCAATTTTTCCGCCTTTTATTTTTTTTGTTTATTATAATTTTTAAAGTCGTGCTTGTGTTAAAATATATTTACAATGATGTAGATGGACAGAGACAAGAAAATTGTCAATCAAGTTAAAACTAATAATGTACCACGAGGTAAGGCTATTTGGGACAATGAGACTATTTCAATCTTTTGTAATTTGTGTATCGTAGAGGTAGAGGAAGGACATCGACCTGGGACTCATTTTACTAAAATAGGATGGGAGAATTTGGTTAAAAATTTTTGTAAGGCGACAGGAAGGGAGTATAATAAATTACAATTAAAAATAAATGGGATGCACTAAAAACGATTTGAAATTATGGAAGGATGTTATTGGAAAAGAAACTGGTCTTGGATGGAATATGCAAAAGAAAACAATTGATGCATCTCCGGAATGGTGGCAAAGTAAATTGAAGGTATGATACATTAGTTAATAGCTTTTAATATAATTTGGTTAATATTTTCGCAATTCATTTAAATATGATTTATTACATGCAGGCAAATCCTAAAGTAGAAAAATTCCGCAAAGAGGGCATTGATAAAGAATTGGAGGGGAAGTTAGATAGGATGTTCATGAACATTACAGCTACTGGCAATAAAGCTTGGACACCTTCTTCTGGGGTAATTCCACTTGATGATTATGAGGATTCCAATAATGATACAATATTTCCAGTTGAAGAAAATAGTGATTCTTACAAGGATATGCAATTTCAATATACTTACCAAGGTGCTAAAGAGAAAAAAGAAGAAAAAGTAGTTGGACTACATAGCACACAAGCCAAAAAAATTAAGAAAGGAAAAAAAGTTGATCATGCAGGGAGGAAGGTTGGAGGTGCTACAAAAATATCACAACAAATTGAACGTCTTGTTGAAGCAGTTGAGAATAGAAGTTCTACATTATTAAACTTACAAAAAGAAATGAATGGTTGCAGTATTGCAGAAGCAATGAAGATAGTTGAATCTATTCCTGGGGTTGAGATTGGGGGCAACATATGGTTGTTTGCTACTCAACTTCTTATTCGTAAAGAGAAAAGGGAGATGCTTGCAACCATGAAAGAACCTCAAATTATGCTTAACTGGCTTTATTATGAGCAATCACAATATTTGCAGTCTTAAGTTTTTCGTTGTTATTACTATTTTATTCTAGTATTAATACGGGATTATCCTTTTTTTTGTTATGTTTTTAATAATATTTTAAGGTACAATTGGCTATTTGAATATATGACAACGAATTGTTATTTTGAATGTTTGTTAGATATTTTTTGTTCCTTATTATTATTATTCTTTAGTTCATGCTAGATGATATGGGTTTAAATTATTGATTACAGGTTTTGTTTATAATATGGACATGCTAGATGACGAGCAGGAGTTTGATAGCATCATATCCACTTTTATGATTGCCGTTGATTATTATTATAGGACATATATTCATAAACAACCTTGCATGAATTCTTCAGAAACAGGTAATATCTGGTTGATGCGAATATTAAAAGGGAATGAAACTCGGTGTCAGAGGATGTTTAGAATGGAGAAAAATGTATTTTTTAGATTATGTAATGAATTGGAAATAAATTACGAGCTAAAAGGCTCAAGAAGAGTGAGCACTGCTGAGGTATTAGGAATGTTCTTGCATACTATAGGACATGGTGTGGGTAATAGATTGGCACAAGAACGATTCCAACACTCTGGAGAGACAGTGAGTAGATATTTTGGTGAAGCACTAGATGCTATATGTCGCTTGTCTATAGATTTGATAAAACTATTTGATCATGAGTTTAAAGATATTCCTGAAGAAATCTTGAGAGATTCTAGATATATGCCACACTTTAAGGTAAATGATTATCAATTAAACTTTTACACTTTATAAAGTTGTAAATATTTTTTACATATATAATTTTATATTGTTGTTTCAGGATTGTATCGGTGCTATAGATGGCACACATGTTCATGTCTCTATACCTCCTGAGGATCAAATACCATACATTGGTCGGAAAGGCATACCAACTCAGAACATAATGGTTGCGTGCAATTTTGATATGCGCTTTATATTTGCAATTGCAGGTTGGGAAGGAAGCGCTCATGATACAAGGATATTTTTATCAACTTTACGTAATCCTACTTTGAATTTTCCTAAACCACCTAGAGGTTTGTCATTTTTACATAATTTTTCTTTTTCTTTTTTATCAAATTTTTCTCCAACAGCTTTCTTAAGTTTATTTTTATATAATATTATTAGAATTATATTTTAAATGTTTAGGAAAATATTATTTAGTGGATGCGGGGTACCCACAAATGAGGGGCTTTTTGGGGCCATATAAAGGTGAAAGATATCACCTTCCAGATTTTCGTAGAGGCAGCCAACCAACAGGTTATCAAGAGGTATTCAATCATGCACACTCTTCACTTAGAAGTGTAATAGAACGCACTTTTGGTGTATGGAAAAAACGATGGAAGATTTTGAGGGACATGCCTAGCTATCCATTCAATAAACAAGTAAAGATAATTATTGCAACCATGGCATTACATGACTATATAAGAAGACATGCACAACATGACAAACATTTTGAGAATGAAGAAAATGAACACAATGATTACACCGATGAAGAGACAGGGAGAGAGGTCAATGATGGACAAGAAGGACAAGAAGGACAAGAAGAAGAATATATCAACAATGGACCTGAAGCACGAGAAATGGAAGTTCTAAGAAATAATATTGCTGCAAGTTTAATGCGAATATGATATTGCATGACAATTTATTATTTGTTTTCGTTTTGAGTTTTTGTAGCTCATTACATTTTTTTATGTTTATTCTTAGAATACCTAGTTATACTTTACTTGATGTTATTTAATGAAAATTGTAGTTGATTTTTTAAATATCCATTGTTTTAAGATTTAAAAAAATCACTATAGCATAAATTTTATTTTTAGTTAAAATTATTATAGTACACAATTAAAGATATTGTATGTGTATATTTTTATATGTATAAGTAAATTTCATCCTACATTATGTATATTTTAGTCATTTATTTTCTTACAGCAGTTTAACAATAAGATTTACCAAACGCTCATAACTGCTTTTAAAATTCACAGTACTTTTAAAAATAAAGTTTACCAAACACTTAACTAATTCTCGTCACAGCTGATTATTTCTACAAAGACAAAATAAAGAATTATTTTAAAAGCTACAGCATTACCAAACTGGCCCTTACTCTCTTTCCTTTTCATTCCTCTTCTCTCCACCTATTTCTTCCAACCAAATATGCACCAAATTCTCCTAACTGGTTTTATGTTATTATTATTTTTATTGATGAGAACAATATACAATGTTCAAAGTTTCTCGTAACTAGTTTTATGATTTTTAAATGTATTTTAAATAATTATGACTATTTCTGTTAGTGATTATTTATTTTTGAAGATTTGTTATTATTTCCAAAAAAAATTTATTTTGGATGTATGTTGAAGATTCTTGATTTATGTTGTAATTAAGCGACAAATTAGCAAAAGTTTTTATTTTAGTAATTTTTTATATTTAAATTAACAGGTTTGATGAATTTAATATAACTAATTTTATAGTTATTAGTCCGAGCAACTACAAAATTATTATTTTATCTTTTAGCACTCATTAATTCATACCAAACCTCGTGCCAAATTAGCGCTTCGGCCACCGCAAAAGAGTTCACAGATCGTGATTCACGAGCTCTAATACCGACAAAATGGGAATCTTAATCATCAGACACGTGTCGTCATCTTAAAGACAATCGAGACAACAAATTTGTAATCCATAGGAGACGCGTCGTCACTGTAGTTAAAGATAAAGAAAAATACAAATTCGACAATGCATTTCGGCCAATCAATAAATATCGAGGCAAGAAGTACGGATCGATCGTCTCAATCCGCCTTCGCGTAGCTTCAGTGTCAAGCGCGTTCGTCAAAAGCTTATGTCCTATAGCCACGCGGTGTCGTAAGTAACCAACTTTCCACGTGTCCACCCATTCCTCTTTTCCTACTTCTTCTAACCGCTTTATTTTTAACTTTTAATTTAAATAAAAACATATATTATTTTATATCTAGAATAAAATCAACTATAATTTATAATTTCTGATTTCTTTTAAGCGCGTGAAATTTATTTAAAAAAAGAATCGATACTTAGAAGCCCCAAACATCCTTATAGAAGCCCTTGAGAGTATAAATCGGTGAAAAATCCCACAATTTATGAATTACTAGATAAATCATAATTAATAATTATATCAGAGCAACTAAGTTTGTATGTTAGAAAAATGGCAGGAGATAAGAGGAATGAAAAAGAAGGCGAGAGAAAAAATAAGTAAAAAATAAAGATTAATCTCATTTTTATTATTTCATTGGATATATCTTTCTTTTCTTTTTTTTTTTTTTTTTTTGCTCTCTTTCTTTTCCTCTGCTCTCCTCTCATTCTATTTATATAAATTAAAATTAAACTATATTAGTTATGCTCTAACTTTAAAGCATTCATTACAGTCATTAAATCTAAAGTTGAAATTACTAACTATTACTCATTTCAACTTTAGATCCAATAACTATAAGAGATCATCTCGAACATAATCATTCTCATAAATTACCAACATGGAATCTAATGTTGCTTCATCCTATGTTAGGTATGTAACGAAATGTGTTAACTTAAATTTTTTGTATAGAAGTTTGGTAAAAGAGTATTCATAATTTTAATGCCACTGAGGGTGCGTTTGCGATTGAGGTTGGATAACTATAGGTTAAAAGTTACACCATTAAAGTATTTGATAAACACTAACTGATGTAGTTTTGAAGTTATATTAATATAGTTTTTTATTTGTATAATAAAAAATTTATTTTATTTTTAATAATTTTATTAAAATTATTATTTAAAATTTATATTTACTATATATTATTAATTTTTATTTCATAATTATAATTTTTTTTTCACAACAATTATAACTTAAAAACTACAACACTTCAATGTCAAACACACCGCAACTCTAATCAAATTTGATACGAGCATAATTAAGTGCTCCGAGACCGTAACATCAATGTTAGACTATTTTATCAATAACACGTCTCCTACATTTATTAAAACCAACATCGAAGGTCCTTTTTTTTTAAATTATTTTGGCATTCAATTATTGTGTATGGAAAAAAAAGTCAGAATGAGATATTTCTCCAGTCGACATTGAAATCATTTCAGAAGAAGCATCGCTGCCGCGTGAACAACTATACCGCGTTGTTCACAGAATTCGAAAAGCAGTAATAGCATTGGAGTCCACAATTTCTTATGATCTTTTTAACTATCTACATAGTTTATCCAATTATATGACATAGGTCCCTACTTTAATGCTTTTAATAATAGAAAAATTATTTCTGTATTATTTTTATTTTGTCATATATACATTTAATCACCATAAAATTTTAACATATTTTTAACAAGACTTTTATTTTTAAACTTATATCAATTAATTATTTTGATACTAAAAATAATTATTTTACTCATAAATAAATTAAAAAAACTATTTTATTATATAAATTTAAAAAATAAAAATTATAATTATAAGAATACCCTTAAATTTAATAAAACAAATAAATTTCTAAATCTAAGATAATAATTTTTAAATAAAATTATAATATTTAAGGAACTTACTTATACAAATTAAATAAAATTATAATTAAAAAAATAACATGATAACTTTTAAATAAAATTATAATTATAAAAAATTAACATATTAGATTTGAGATTTCTCATTATATTAAATAGAAGAGTATTCTTGTAATTATAATTTTTTATTTTATAAAATTTTATAAAATAAAATAATTTTTTAATTCATTTAAGGATAAAATAATTATTTTTTAATATCAAAATAATTAATTTATACATCTTAAAAATAAAAAAAAATGTAAGGAACATGTCAAAATTATATAGTGGTGTACACATAATTTTCCTCAATAACAAAACCGAAATACCAAAATTGATGATAATTTGGTCAAAGAGAAAACAGTTAGGGACCTATTTGATATAATATAAATGGATATAAATATGCTGATCTGATGTGGCCTTTTTACGATCTATAAATTCTGATACCTCTCCACTTGGGTTTCTCCTTTATATCGTGTCTCTTAAATTATCTTTCGCGCAAACAGAACAAAAGAAAAAGAAAAGCAATGGCAGAAACAACGGAGGCAGATTCGAATAGGAAACAGCTAATAGTGAACCCGGAGGAGATGCAGAAGATCTTCGACCAGTTCGACGCGAACAAGGACGGCAAGATCTCGCTGACGGAGCTGGCGACCGTTTTGAAATCAATGGGATCGAGCTACGGAGAGGAGGAGCTCGTCCGCGTCATGGAGGAGCTCGACACGGACAAGGACGGATTCATCAGCCTGTCGGAGTTCGAAACGCTCTGCCGGACCTCCTCTGGTGCCGCCGGCGAGGCCGAGCTCCGCGACGCGTTTGATCTCTACGATCAGGACAAGAACGGCTTGATTTCGGCGCAGGAGTTGCATTTGGTGTTGAACAGGCTCGGAATTAAGTGTTCGGTTGATGGATGTGTGGCGATGATTAAGCCGGTGGATGCCGATGGTGATGGCAATGTGAATTTTGAAGAGTTTCGTACTATGATGACTACTTCTCTTAAACCTGGTCCTGCGCCGTAGATTTTGGTTTCGACGGTGATTCGATGGTCGGCCGCACCGATATTAGCTGGCGTCCGTTTATAGGCTGTCGTTTTCCTCCGTCCCTACGTGTATCTACTGCTGTTAATGTTAATTAATTCTGATGCATTTTCAATGGTTTAAAAATTAGCTTACGATATTAATTTGACTGTACGGTCTCGATGAATTGATGACTTATGATCACGAGTTGATACAGAGAAAATAATTGTTTCTGTTGATCGAATTAAATTCTCAAAATACAAAACAAAATAAAATAGAATGCCAAAGGAAATCGAAACATAAATAGAAATCGAAGTTTTAATTGATTTGATTGATGCTGATTGGCAATTTGTTAATTGAATTGGTTTTAGCGTTTTGAATTCTGAATTGCTAAAAATTTCATTAAGCAGAAACAAAAACAGCCGTTCAACTTTCCCAAAAAAAAAAAAAAGAGCACAAACGGTTGTTCGAAGAACAGAACTTTGATTTGTGAGATTTTGTTGACTGCTTCAACTTTCAAAGGTGGTGAGAGAAAAAGTTGTTAGAGTAACATGAATAGGCAATAGCAGCTAAGTATGGTTAATTTTACGCAGAAATGTTCTCATAAAGCCGGCTTCCAGCTTTGTTATGGGACCTTTTAGAATATTATGGAATAGGAATAGGCAATACCGACTTGTATCTCTTGGGCTTACATGAATTTGATGAGTTCATCATATTATATTTACATTAAAATAAATACTATGGAAGAAATTAACTTTTATTGAAACTTAAATGATTTAAGTGTTAATAAGGATACTTATTATATACTTTATTGACCCTAATCTTACCCATGGGGTTTGGTATCTCATTTTTTGTCTTTTTCAAAGTCACCGTTGGATTTAACGGAAGACTGGCTTAGATGAGTTATTGGGTTATTAACATTAATAGCCACTATTGTTCATGTAAAATAAGAAAAATCAAAAGTTTGAAAATTATGACATATAAATTCATAATATTCTAATTTTTTTGATACTATTGAACTAGGTTTCTAATTAAATGACTTATTGTTACATTTATTAATATCTATTTAAATTAATAAATTTAGATATTCATTAATAAATTAACTAATTTATTATATAGTTAAATTATGTATATTATTTACTTTAAATTATGTATATTATTTATTAACCATAATTAATGATAAATATAAATATGATTTTTTTAATTTAACATAATGGCAACCAATTTTCGAACCTAAAACCCCTTTTTTTTTAAAACACAAGAGATTTTACTAGTTCAAGTAGATGGAATGTACAAAATACAAAAATAAATTTAATTTCATATTTTATGTATTTAATGTTTTATAATTTTTTTGTAACATAATATTTATTTAACATACTGTCAATTATTTAATTATGTAGTAAAAATGTGTTAATTTACTAATAATAATAAAGTGTTAGTTTATGAATTTAAAAAATCATTTTTGTTTGTTTGAACAATGAGCTTTGTATTTTTGGTTGAGTTTTTGTCCTTAAATAAAAAAAATAAATTTAATTGCACACTTAAAGAAATTGATATTTGTTACTCCACTCCAACAGTTTAAATAGTCATTAGCATACATCCATACGGTTAAGATCTTTTTTTAACTTATCTAAGAGAAGGGTAAAAAAAAATTCTAAAGAATTACTCTATTTTAAAATAATTTAAATATTTGTTTAGTAAAAATAAATTAAAAATAAGTATTTTCTGTTATTTATTCTCTCTTACTAACATCGCACATGGAGAATAATAGAGATGGCAGTTCAACACAAATCTATCAATTAAAATATAAGTCAATTAGTATAATTAATTGTGTCATAAATGAGTTATCATATTAGGAGTTTTAAAACCGAACGTAATACAATTATTAATCGAGTTGATAGCGAGGAAGAGCAAACAAATCCATTCAAGTTGGATATCTAAATATTTGATCCAAATAGATTGGATAATATCTATCCAAAATACTTTAGATTTGATTTATCTGATATCAATCCATGAACTTAAATATTAGTAATATTTAAGCGTAGGAGGCTAAAATTGAATATTATAATTAATATTTAAATTGTAAATTAGATAAAAAATCAAAATAACATTGTTAAAAATTATTGCACCGTCATTGACAAAAATGATGGCACCATCACTAAGAAATAGAAGTGAGTGAACAGAAACATGAATAGTATCAACAGATTCAAAATTCTTCAATCTATGTAATGGTGGCAATGTTGTCGGACAAATGGATGTGTTGGCGATAGATGTACCTTCCAATGCAAACAACTATAACAAGACCCCATGAAAGGTGGTAGTGTAATGTAACTTGTGTTTATGTGGTGTAATTATGGTTGCAGTTATTTTGAAAGAGGCATGCAACTCTACATATCACCATTTATGGCATTGAGAATATCATTGTGTAGATCATCTAATTTCAAGCCTGATGGTATCTTTTATGGCCCTTTTCGATTAATAATGTCATTGTATGCGAGGAAGCAATGGTCACTAGTGATTGTCTATATTTTTTAATGTAAAATATCTTTTTGTAATTAATTAAAAAATAAGAGTAATAATTTTATTTTATTATTCTATTTCTATATTGAAAATAATTTTAATTAAAATGGGTGAACCTGGATAATTCGAGTTAGGTTTAACCCGCACCAGACTAAATTAAATTCAGAATCCAAATGCAATTTGACTCGGACATATCCGGGTTCGGTTCTGAATTTGGGTGAATCTGAAACCCGAACCTGGATGTATTTATTTTTATATTAGTTTTGCTTACTATAAATAGAAAAAATTGAAAAAAAAACCTTGCCTTAGTTTCAGTTTCACAGCCGCGACGCCAAAGCTAAAAGCCAAATATTTCCTCATCAAATCATCGTGAATTGTGCTGTGTTTGTCATCCTTACTGCCAAAGCATGAATCAAATCGCCAATATTTATCACCAAAGACGGTGATACAGTCGAGAAAAAGAAGAAGAAGGCGAAGATGACCAATCCTGAAGCAGGTCTATCTCGATATCGATATCTCTAGCAAGGCCATAGCCAAGCAGTTTCATCAATGATATTTTTGAGAACTTGGCCCAAGAACGTGATTTCATTCATTTTAGGTTCTAATTATTGGAAGGGTATTGGATTGTGATTTGATGGGATTATGAACAAGAATATTACAGAACAAGTAAAGGCTATAAATGAGATTCTAAAAATTTCTTTTTGCCCTTTTAAGATTGTGAATTCGAGAAGCTTTGGACTTTGGTGTTAGTGATCTTGTTGATAATAATCTTGGCTTTAGTTATTTAATGTTCATCAATTCATCGTTTATTCCTTGCAGGTTACAGCAAGTAAAGTTTTCAAAGCAAATGAGAGAAATTAAGTTCCAAAAAAAATTATTTGGGTTTGAAACTCGGATATTTCCTAGTTTAACCCTTACCGTCCCCGCAATAAAAAAAAATCAGTTTTTGTCTTGATCGAGTAAGATGAATTGTCATCCAGGCCCGGAACCGGAAAGGCCAAACCCAAACCCAAACCCAAACCCAAACCCGGATTTTGCCATTCCTAGATAGGTGAAGGACTAATGTATAAAAATTTAAAAGTTTATAATTTTTTTTTGTTTTCATAACAAATATTAGGACTTAATTGTAGCTGACCTTGAAAAAAACAAAAAGAAGGGGTACCAAACCCGCGTTGCAACATAGTTTTACCCACTTTATTATTAGAACAAAAGTAGATTGAGAATATGATAATGAAATAAATAATCAATCTGATAATGAAAAAAAGGTATTTTTGCGGGTTCAAATAGCTCTACCTTAAAAAGTGATATCCATTAGTTGTGTATCGATTGTTTACCCGAAAAACAAGGTTATTCTTATAAATTGATAGTATTTTTGAAACATGGTACACTTTCGATGGATTTTTTTTAATTGTTATTATTAATTCATCACCCTTTGAAGTTTCAACTCAAAACCTAAGTCTCAGGAAGATCGTTCTTTATCACTAGATCTAGTCCTTAGCTTCAATGATCCAGCTTATTAAATTTACTCCTAAAAAAAGATTTCATTCAAATTTATCTATTTTAATCATAATATAATGAAATAAATTTTAAGAATAAATTTATTCAACGTGTGGATGGTACAATTTATCAAACACTTAGCTTCTTTTTTTTTTTTTTGGTTTGTTTCATCGGCTAGAATACTCTCGGATTGTTCTTAAATTATCTTAAGACCTAATGTACATAAATGTCAATCTCCTTAATAAGTAATTAATGAATCTACTAAAATAAATGTACTTGGAACAACAATAATGTATGTATCCACATTTTCATTGAGTTTGGTTAGAGTTAGGACTACTTGACAGGTGATATCCCCTTCTTGGATTCTAGGTACCCACAAAGAAGTCAGGTACTCTCTAATCCTTAGGGACTGGTCATGCCTATTGGTCTCTTTAGAATCATTATTTGAGGTGCTGTCTCTTTTACTAGCAGATGACTGTTTAGGCCTGCTTGAAGAGAAGGGTAATTAATTAGAGTAAGTCCATTGATTTATGAGATAAGTTGTCCAAAATGTAATAAAAGTCCTGTCACATAAACTTTAGGAGACAATTAGGTGGTGTTGGTTGGGAGAAAAGAATGGAAGAGAGAAAAGTAATTTAAATTCTATTTTTGTTTCCATTGTTTAGTTGGAAAAAATATATAAGAATTTAATTTCCATTAGAATTTAATATCATCATAAAATAGAATTTGAATTCCACACTAAGAAGTGAAGAATTTAAATTCCTCTTATGTGGGAAACCAAATCTTTCAAAATTACACTTCAATTTTTTAACTTATTTAATGCCATTAATAATTGTTATTTATAAATTTATTTTATCAATTTAATATTATAAATAATTTTATATTAATTAAATTTAATGAATGATTTAAGAAACTGAATAAAATAAATAAACTTATTTATTTATTTATTTAATATGAAAATATAGAAATATAAATTAACCATCATTGGAACTCCACCAAATAGTCGTCGGACCACTGCCGGAAAGTCACCAGAACTCTATCGGCTAGTCGTCGAAACGCTGCTAGAACTCTATTGAAAAGCCACTAGAACGCCATCGGACGGCCATCGACTGCCGCAATAAAGTTGCCAGAACTCCACCGAAAAGCCATCGGACCGTTGGATGCCCGTCATTTGTCCGCCGAATCGTCATTTTATTCTATATATATATATATATATAATTCTAATAAATCATGAATTGTTTTAAGACTTTTTGATTTTAAAAAAATTTGATATTGATATTAAATTATATTTCTTTACTAATATAGACAATTTAATATTTAAGATAAATTTGTCTAAAGAAAATAATTGTAATTCATTTTCTTATCAAATTTTATATCAAACCAAATAATAAAATTTAATTTCACTATTCTTCTCCACTCCTTTCTTCTCCCTTCTCCTCTATTCTACTCTTTTACTCTCCTTCCCTTTCTTCAAACCAAACATGGGCTTAGGAGTTGGCTTTGGAGGAGGGAGCAAAAGATAAAAGCATTGTGATCCCCAATCTCTTTTCTCACCTATCAATACTTCCTTAAGCGTTTTTCCACATCCTAAGGGGCTCCGGGGCCCTAAGGAACAAATGGAATGTATTTTTCCCATAATGAGGTTCCCGACCTATGTTCTTCCTAAGACACGTGGCATTATATTATATGCCTTAACAGTTAAGCATCAACAATATTGGTTAATCTAAAAATGTTTCCTCAACGAAAGTAGTAGAATATTAATATTTTAAAATAGTTTCAGATTTTCTTAAGCAAACGTGAGTAAATATCTAACATATGCATTCTTAATGTTCCCGAAAAGATATATCTTTGAAAAATCTGTGTAGATATTTGCAATGACGTAAATCATTTTGAGTCCATTTCAAGGTCAAAGCGTTGGCACGATGAATCTTTCTTATTATAACAAATTTGAAGCACCAAATTCCTTCCAGATGGAGATGGGCGACGACGGTTAGTTTTATCTAGAACCTT
The DNA here is from genome assembly GCA_030444775.1 of Atalantia buxifolia. Classification (NCBI taxonomy): domain Eukaryota; kingdom Viridiplantae; phylum Streptophyta; class Magnoliopsida; order Sapindales; family Rutaceae; genus Atalantia; species Atalantia buxifolia. Next base: position 3,452 of record JASUUI010000383.1, on the reverse strand, counting down.
TTGCAATGTTTCCAGAGATTTCAAATTTGAATCTCGCTAATCCTTTCTTTCCTTCCCCTTTTGATTTTCATTGCACTCAAACTAAATAGGATTACAACTCCTCACAGATTGTCTAGTGGAATTCACCCAACCAAACAATTAAAAGATCGGGTTGCTAAAGAAATCTTTACAAAATTCATGAGTGTAGATGCTCCTTTTCTCTCAATTAATTCACGTATTTTAAAAAAAACTACTAAAAATCTTGATATATTTGTTTCTGTATCTATTTTTCAATTTTTACATGTTAGAATTATTTGAATTTTAAGTTATATCGTATAAAAATATTATTTTATCTTTAAAAGTTAGATCCAAGAACTATAAAAGTAATCACATGTGTTTTAAACGTAATTTTAATAAATACATGAAATAATTGGGTAATTAGCTTAAACGATAGAAACTAAACAAGTATTTACTATTTATGAGCTATAGTATTAAAAGTGGAGATTGCTAGGATCCCTGTACATACCATTTATTCCCTATTATTTTTGTAATACCCAATAACTCTTCGTACTATAACTCTACATAATTATCTTTATTTTTAAATATATTTTTATTCACATTGATTATAAATTTGATAAATCATATAAATTAAAATTAAAAAAAGATTTAAATACTAAAAAATAAGAAACTAGGTTTCAATGTCAATAAAAAAAATTAATAATAAGATATTTTTCCTGTACTTTTTGTTATTTTTGTAAACTTCTTATAATAACTATTATTTTATGTTCACAAGATTAAATATCAAGCAAATAAGTTATTTTTCCCTCTTAAATTTTTTGTGCCAAAGAGATTTTTAGATATTATGAAAAAATAAGAAGATAAATTGTATATATTAATTTCAGTAAATAAAAAACGGACAATCTCCTTATCAACCAGTATGCTAACTAGGAATATTGCATCATAAAGAACAATAAATCAAGCTTAGAAAAAATATCAATAAGTTCATCAACAAAAGGAGAACAATGCGTCACCTCTTAATCTTATAGTTAGTTTTTTTTTTTTCCCAAACAGGGATTAATTGTTAAGATTGATATTTGCTAAAGTATTTTCATTGATTCGTGCTTGCTGTGACAGCAAGTGCATCAATGAAACTGTCAGCAAACGTGTGCTAACCAAGTTCACAAACTAACAATTAAAATCTGACCATTCAAGATACAAGCCCTAAATCTAGCCACCACTGATGCTCTGATGTTGTACAAAAATCGGGGACAAATGCTCCTCTTCAAACAGTTATCTTGCCACACTTTCTTCACTCACAAGCTGGCTGATGCTTGTTCCAGTTAGTTCCATTGCGTTGGGCCTGTTTTGTCATATTGCTGGTGGGCTGGTCATGGCGTGCTTGCTTGATCAAACATGGGCTGCAATCTTTTCAGCATTTATGATACACTAAAATCTTGGGTGGACCTATTGGCAGCTCCTTTTACTCTCATAAAACCCCTCTTTTAAATACACCCACTAAAATATTTATTAAATTACATTTACGGCTAGTGACATCCATTTTTATTCAACAAATGCCCTTGTACACTTATTTCTAAGTAATTTCGGTATAAGATAATGAAAAAAAGAATAAAAGAAATTCTTTTCATATAAGAAAAGATTGATAAATGCTAATCCAATTTTTTTTTTTTACACTCTCAATGTGATGATTCTACATGCTTCTAGCCAAAGACAGAAATCAATAATAATAATAATAAATTTTTTAATAATTATATTAACACTATTAAATAAATCTTTTTATACGTAAACAATCAAATTAGTATTCATCCATTCATTTCTCATCTGATTCTAAAATTCATTCTTCACAAATTTCATTGCTGAAAATATTCTCTCTATTGTGGTTGTAGAAACTGGAAGAATATGACTATTTGATAATTTGATAGAGATTATTTAAAAATTTATTAATTTTTCTTTTAAATAAAACTGGCAATAATGGTGAGGTTCGAACCAAGAAAAATATCTCTCGGGATGAGCTACACACACAGCCAAATAGTGGCAAAGGTTAGAGGTGGCGGGGGTCCAGCCTCAATCACACTCCGACGTTCAAGTTAGCAAACTCAAGCTTTTATGGTCGGGAGAGCAAAGCAGCCTTTTATAAATTAGGGTTTAAGGTTGAAGAAAACCTATTTTTCCGAGTGTGAGTGGTGATGGTGAATGAGAACATGATGGAGAATAAGACCTATGACTTTTATATATGAGCACTTTCTACTGCGCTGCGTATCCTCTTTAGCTAACATCTTTTTCTTTTTTGATTTCGACCGCGATGTAGGCATGCTTGAATCAACAAAAGGCGCTTTGCGATATCTCACTTTTTGAAACGTGCGCGTGGTGGAAATTATCCGGGCAAATCTGCAGAAGGTGTCGGTTAGGCGGGTGGGACCACACTGCCCCGATAATGCCTTTTTATTTTTGGCGTAGGTGGCGAGGCGAGTAATCGTCACCACTCTTTAACACAACGTTTTGGCATTTAATTCACGAAATCAAATGTTATTCTTCAAATGATGGAGACATTTCTTGTAATGATTTTTCTCAAATCGCCTGCTAAGTGTACTCCCAAATTATAATGCTGTGGCTCTGAATGCGGGGGTACCGCCAAATTGTATGGGGTACCTTAGTGTGGGGGTACCCGAGTTACTCCCCACCAGTGTGGGGCACCCCGAATGTCGGGATATCTTAGTTATTCTCACATGCTGGTACCCCAAATGGCGGGTACTTGTTGTTCTCGAGTTATGAAGGATACCTTCGGTTACTCTTCTGGATCATGGGGTACCTCAAGTTACTCTTGGTCCCTGGGGGACCTCGAGTTACTATTCGAGTTATGACCGCAGATTACACCGAAATTATTCCATTCGTCGACACGTGGCATTATGCTATCTTTTCTATTTTTCCCCAAACACGGGGTAATTTTTTTTTTTAACGGGGGCTTGAGCCCCCTTGATCCTACACTACATCCGCCTCTGAATGTGTCACACAGTCATCATCTGTTTGCTTAAACTTGCATCTAATTGACTAATTCTGATGCGAAAACCTTTTAACATAATGAATGACATGGTAATGGCAAGATTATTTCGTTTTGAACAAATTTAGTATGAAACCAATTCGGTTAATTTTAAAAGCGTAAATCAGATATTCTTTCAGCCACGCTGAATAATCAAAAGCTTTTATGATTTCCTAATTAACAGGGAAAGCAAAAACTTGCTAGCTATATAAATCGTAGTGAGTGATCCTTGTTTCCATGTGCCTCTTCCTTCATTCCAATTTATTTATTCTAAAAGTGCATGGCAGTTAAAGTACAAGTAAAATGGGAATCAAAAAGAAGCAGAGATGCCTTTGTTTGGCCTCGATCCTTTTTAAGAGCTTGATTCCACAAGCATGCATGTCTCGTACTCTTCAGGATGCTTCAGGTTACAAGAGTC
>JASUUI010000382.1:0-17778 GCA_030444775.1 Atalantia buxifolia | reverse complement strand
TAAGCCATAAAAAAACCGTCAGCGGCCAGAAGCATGCCTCAGCCGGGGCCCCGCCGGCGCCCCCGGCCTTGGCCAAGCCTCCCGCCGAGACCAGCCCTCCCAGCAAGGCCGCGCCCCAGGGAGCCCCGCCGGCTTCCACGCTTGACCCCAGGCGGCAAGTCGGGGCGTATCATGATTCACGGCCCCCTCATTGCCGGCCATAAAACTTGCCCATTTTTGGCCCCAAAACACGTCCGCCCGTGTGTGCTATAGCCCACCGGGCCCGCCGGAGTTACGCCCCTCCGGCCTAAACCCGCCTCCCCGCCCGGGGACCGCCCCAGGGCAACCCGGAAAATCGAGCGTTCGGCCATAAACTTGTCCATTTTTCGGCAGTAAAACCGCCGGCTCCCAACCACCCCATCGCGTTGCCCCGAGCCTCACGGTCCCGACGGTCCAAACGGAACCGCAATTGCGGCCCCCTCATTGCCCGGCCGTAAAACTTGCCCATTTTTCGGCCGTAAAAAAAGCCAGTCCGCCCGACCGTGTGCTATAGCCCACCGGGCCCCGCGCCGGGGCAGTGCCGCCCGCCCGCCTTGACCTCCCCGCCCATGGGGACCGCGCCCCGAGGGCCCCCGCCCCCACCCCGACCGCCCCGAGGGGCCAGCAGGAAAATCGGGCGTTGACCATAAACTTGCCCATTTTTGGCCGTAAAACCGGCTTGCTCCCAACCCCCCATCGCGTTGCCCCCGCCTCACGGTCCCGCCGGTCCAAGCGGAACCCGCAATCGCAGCCCGGATCATGAGTTACGGCCCCCTCATTGCCGGCCATAAAACTTGCCCATTTTTAGGCCCGTAAAACCGTCCGCCCCGTGTGCTATAGCCCACCGGGCCCCGCCGGCTCCCAAGCCGTGCGTTGCCGCCCCCCCAGCCTCCCGCCGACCTCCCAGGGGCCAGGGACCGCCCAGGGACCGCCACCGCCACCGACCCCCAGGGGAAAGGGGAAAATCGGGCGTTCGGCCATAAACTTGCCCATTTTTGCCGTAAAACCGCCGGCTCCCAACCCCCCATCGCGTTGCCCCGCCTCACGGTCCCAGCGGTCCAAAGCGGAACCGCAATCGCAGCCAGGATCATGAGTTCGGCCCCCTCATTGCCCGGCCATAAAACTTGCCCATTTTTAGTAGTAAAACCGATCCGTGTGTGCTATAGCCCACCGGGCCCCGCGGGGCGCCCCGCCGACCCCGTTCCGGCCCCGCCGGGGACCGACGCCCCCCGAGGGCCCCCCGCCCGCCACCGACCGCCCCCCGAGGGGCCGAAAACGGGAAAATCGGGCGTTCGGCCATAAACTTGCCCATTTTTTGGCCGTAAAACCGCCGGCTCCCAACCCCCCATCGCGTTGCCCCCCGCCTCACGGTCCCGCCGGTCCAAACGGAACCGCAATCGCAGCCCCGGATCATGAGTTACGGCCCCCTCATTGCCCGGCCATAAAACTTGCCCATTTTCGGCCGTAAAACCGTCCGCCGGCCGTGTGCTATAGCCCACCCGGGCCCTACTGGGGACCGCGCCAGCCCGGCCCGACCCCCTCCCCCCGGGGGACCAAGCCCCCGAGGGCCCCCGCCGGCCACCCCCACCGCCGCCCAGGGGCCGAAGACCGGAAAATCGGGCGTTCGGCCATAAACTTTCCCATTTTTGGCCGTAAAACCGCGGCTCCCAACCCCCATCGCGTTGCCCCCGCCTCACGGTCACTGGTCAAACGGAACCGCAATCGCGCCGGATCATGAGTTCGGCCCCCTCATTGCCGGCCCTTGCCCATTTTTGAAGTAAAACCGTCCGTGGCCGTGTGCTATAGCCCACCGGGCCCCAGGGCCGCGCCGCCCGGCCCGACCCGCCAGCCCCAGCCCGACCGCCCCCCGTGGGACCCGCCCCAGGACCCACCCGACCGCCCCAGGGGCAAAAGCTGGAAAATCGGGCGTTCGGCCATAAACTTGCCCATTTTTCGGCCGTAAAACCGCGGCTCCCAACCCCCATCGCGTTGCCCCCGCCTCACGGTCCCGCCCAAGGTCCAAAGCGGAACCGCAATCGCAGCCCCGGATCATGAGTTCGGCCCCCTCATTGCCGACCATAAAACTTGCCCATTTTTACCGGTAGTAAAACCGTCCGCCCGCCGTGTGCTATAGCCCACCGGGCCCCAGCGGGGCAGCCGCCCCGGCCAGGCCGGCCTCCCCGCCCCGTGGGACCGCGCCCCAGGGGCCCCCGACCCGCCACCGACCGCCCCCAGAGGGGCGAGGGAAAATCGGGCGTTCGGCCATAAACTTGCCCATTTTTAGGCCGTAAAACCATGGCTCCCAACCCCCATCGCGTTGCCCCCAGCCTCACGGTCCCGCTTTGATCCCGGTCAAGCGGAACGCAATCGCAGCCGGATCATGATTCTGACCCCCTCATTGCCGGCCATAAAACTTGCCCATTTTTAGTGGTAAAAACCGTCCGCCCGGCCGTGTGCTATAGCCCACCGGGGTCCCCGGGCCCGCCCGCCGACCCCCCCCGGCCCCCGGGGACCGCGCCCAGGGACCCCAGCCCGACCACCGACCGCCCCAGGGGCCAGCGGAAAAATCGGGCGTTCGGCCATAAACTTGCCCATTTTTCGGTGAGTAAAACCGCCGGCTCCCAACCCCCCATCGCGTTGCCCCCCCTCACGGTCCCCCGGTCCAAGCGGAACCGCAATCGCGGCCGGATCATGAGTTACGGCCCCCTCTTTGCCGGCCATAAAACTTGCCCATTTTTGGTGCTATAGCCCACCTATAGCCCACCGGTCCAGCCCCAGCATCAGCCTCTCTGCGGGGCAGCCCCGCCATAAACTTGCCCATTTTTCTACTCGTGAAACGACCGACCGCCCCCGCAGGGACCGCCCCAGGGCCCCAGGCTGCCAGAGACCGCCCCAGGGGTGCCGCCACCAGCGGAAAATCGGGCGTTCGGCCATAAACTTGCCCATTTTTCGTAGTAAAACCGCCGGCTCCCAACCCCCCATCGCGTTGCCCCGCCTCACGGTCCCGATGGCGGTCCCAGCGGAACGCAATCGCGGCCGGATCATGAGTTCGGCCCCCTCATTGGGGCCATAAAACTTGCCCATTTTTGGTAGTAAAACCCCCCACCGGGACCATGGCCCCGCCACCGACCGCCTCCCCGGGACCCCCAGCGCCAGGGCCCCAGTGAGCCGACCGCCCCCGGGGCAAAACAGGAAAATCGGGCGTTCGGCCATAAACTTGCCCATTTTTTGGCCGTAAAACCAATAGACTCCCAACCCCCCATCGCGTTGCCCAGCCTCACGGTCACGCCCATCAAGCGGAACCGCAATCGCAGACCCGGATCATGAGTTCGGCCCCCTCTTTGGGGCTTGCCCATTTTTGGTAGTAAAACCGTCCAGCCGGCCGTGTGCTATAGCCCACCCGGGCCCCACGCGCCCGCCCGACCGGCCGACCCGCCCCGCGGGGGACAAGCGCCCAGGAGGCCCCAGGGCCCAGACCGACCGCCCCAGAGGGCGAGGGCAGGGAAAATCGGGCGTTCGGCCATCAACTTGCCCATTTTTCACCCGTCAAACCGCCATTCCCAACCCCCATCATCGCGTTGCCCCCCCCTCACGGTCCGCCCGGTCAAAGCGGAACCTGATCGCAGCCGGATCATGATTCTGGCCCCCTCATTGCCCCCATAAAACTTGCCCATTTTTGGGTAGTAAGTCGTCCGCCGGCCGTGTGCTATAGCCCACCGGGTCCCCGTGCCCCCGCCAGCGGCCATTTTTACCGACCGACCCCCACTCCAGCCTCCCGACCAGCGCCCAGAGGACCCCGCCCGACCGCCGACCGCCCCGAGGGGCAGAAATGGGAAAATCGGGCGTTCGACCATAAACTTGCCCATTTTTCGGCCGTAAAACCGGCTCCCAACCCCCATCGCGTTGCCCCCGCCTCACGGTCAGCCGGTCCAAACGGAACGCAATCGCAGCCGGATCATGAGTTACGGCCCCCTCATTTGCCGGCCATAAAACTTGCCCATTTTTCTAGTAAAACCGTCCGCCCGGCCGTGTGCTATAGCCCACCCGGGCCCGACCGTGGACGCCGCCCCGCCCCCGACCGGCCTCCCCAGCCGGGGGACCGCGCCCCGAGGACCCCCGCCAGGCCTCCGGCCGAGGGGCCGAGCGGAAAAATCGGGCGTTCGGCCATAAACTTGCCCATTTTTCGGCCGTAAAACCGCCGGCTCCCAACACCCCCCATCGCGTTGCCCCCGGCCTCACGGTACCACCGGTCCAAACAGAACCGCAATCGCGGTGCCGGATCATGAGTTACGGCCCCCTCTTTGCCCGGCCATAAAACTAGCCCATTTTTGATAAGCTAAAACCGTCCGCGTGTGCCCCCTCCTCACGGTCCTATACCCCCTCGCCCGGATCATGCCCCCTCTTTGGGCCTCCCATGGCCGGGGATGACCCCGCCGGGCCTCCCCCAGGGCCACCGCCCACCCGAGGGACCCCGCCGGCCTTAGGGAACCGCCCAGGCCATGAAAGCGGAAAATCGGGCGTTCGGCCATAAACTTGCCCATTTTTCTACCGTAAAACCGGCTCCCAACCCCCATCGCGTTGCCCCCGCCTCACGGTCCCGCCGGTCAAAGCGGAACCGCAATCGCACCGGATCATGATTCGGCCCCCTCATTGCCCGCCATAAAACTTGCCCATTTTTAGTAGTAAAACTGTCCAGCCGGCCAGTAGTGTGCTATAGCCCACCCGGGTCCCACGCCCGGGCCGCGCCCGCCCGACCCAGACCGGCCTCCCCAGCCGACCGCCCCCAGAGGGCCCCCGCCCCACCGACCAAGCCAGCCCCAGGGGCCGAAAGCGGAAAATCGGGCGTTCGGCCATAAACTTGCCCATTTTTCGACCGTAAAACCGCCGGCTCCCAACCCCCCCATCGCGTTGCCCCCCGCCTCACGGTCCCGCCGGTCCAAACGGAACCAATCGCAGCCCCGGATCATGAGTTACGGCCCCTCATTGCCGGCCATAAAACTTGCCCATTTTCGGCCGTAAAACCGTCCGGCCCGTGTGTGCTATAGCCCCCCCGGGTCCCCGCCGTGGGCCCCGCCCCCGACCGACCCGACCCTCCCTGGGGCCCAGGGCCCCCCCGCGGCCCCACGACCGCCCCCAGGGGCCCAGGGACAGGGAAAATCGGGCGTTGACCATAAACTTGCCATTTTTCGGTAGTAAAACCGCATGGCTCCCAACCCCCATCGCGTTGCCCCCGCCTCACGGTCCCGGTCAAATGGAACCGCAATCGCAGCCCCGGATCATGAGTTACGGCCCCTCATTGCCGGCCATAAAACTTGCCCATTTTTGGCGTAAAACCGTCCATGACCCGTGTGTCTATAGCCCACCCGGGCCCCCCATAACCGCGCCCGCCCGACCCCTATGAGCCGCCCCCGGGCCGACCGGCCGCGTTCCCATCCCCCGCCCGCCACCGACCGCCACCGGAGGGGCCGAAACCCGGAAAATCGGGCGTTCGGCCATAAACTTGCCCATTTTTCGGCCGTAGAACCGCCGGCTCCCAACACCCCCATCGCGTTGCCCCCGCCTCACGGTCCCGCCGGTCCAAGCGGAACCCATATCGCAGCCCGGATCATGAGTTCGGCCCCCTCTTTGGGGCCCCCATAAAAACTTGCCCATTTTCGGCCCCGTCCCCGACTGCTATAACCCACCCCCCGCCGCGCCCAGCCTCGACCCAAGGCAAGCCTCCCAGCCCGGGGACGGCGCCCAGAGGGGCCCCCGCCCGCCCCGACCTAAAAGGGGGTAAGCGGAAAATCAGGCGTTCGGCCATAAACTTGCCCATTTTTCGGCCATAAACCGCCGGCTCCCAACCCCCCCATCGCGTTGCCCCCAGCCTCACGGTCCCGGCGGTCCAAACGGAACCCATGATCGCACCGGATCATGAGTTACGGCCCCTCATTGCCCGCCATAAAACTTGCCCATTTTCGGCCCAAAACGTCCACCGGCCGTGTGCTATAGCCCACCGGTTCCCGGAGGTCGCCGACCCTCCCTCCCGTGGACCGCCCCCAGGGCCCCGCGGCCACCGACCGCCCAGGGAAAATGGGAAAATCGGGCGTTCGGCCATAAACTTGCCCATTTTCGGCCGTAAACCGTGGCTCCCAACCCCCATCGCGTTGCCCCAGCCTCACGGTCACGCCGGTCAAACGGAACCGCATGCAATCGCAGCCGGATCATGAGTTCTGCCCCCTCTTTCCGGCCATAAAACTTGCCCATTTTTGGCTATAAACCACGTCCTCCCAGCCGTGTGCTATAGCCCCCGCCCCGACCACGGACCGCCCTCCCAGGGGCCCACCGCCCACCGGGACCCCATGGACCTGGCCCCCCAGGCCCAGGAAATGGGAAAATCGGGCGTTCGGCCATAAACTTGCCCATTTTTAGTAGTAAAACCCCGGCTCCCAACCCCCCCATCGCGTTGCCCCCAGCCTCACGGTCCCTTAGGTCCAAACGGAACAGCAATCGCAGCCCCGGATCATGAGTTACGGCCCCCTCTTTGGGGCCCATTTTTAGGTGTAAAACCTTCCCATGGGGGACCCGTCCGTGTGCTATAGCCCACCACCCCAGCCGAAACGGAGCCGCGCCCCGGCCTGAGTTAGCCCCCAACCTCCCGGGGCCGGGGACCGACGCCCACCGATGACCCCCGCCGGCCACCTACCGCCCCAGGGGCCGAAAAATCGGGCGTTGGCCATAAACTTGCCCATTTTTTTACTGTGTAAAACCGCCGCTCCCAACCCCCATCGCGTTGCCCCCGCCTCACGGTCCCGCTGGGTCCAAACTAAACCGCAATCGCAGCCGGATCATGATTTACGGCCCCTCATTGCCCGGCCATAAAACTTGCCCATTTTTCGGCCGTAAACTGTCCGCCACGGCCGTGTGCTATAGCCCACCAGGGTCCCAGGGCCGGGGCCGCCCTGCCCGCCGCCTCCCACCGGGGACCGACGCCCCGAGGGCCCCGCCGCCACCGACCGCCCGAGGGGCCGAAACGGGAAAATCGGGCGTTGGCCATAAACTTGCCCATTTTTCGGCCAGAAACCACGGCTCCCAACCCCCGGCGTTGCCCCCGCCTCACGGTCCCGCGGTCCAAACGGAACGCACCGCAGCCCCGGATCATGAGTTACGGCCCCCTCATTGGGGCCGGTCCATAAAACTATAGCCCATTTTTCCCGAAACTGCCCCGGGGTGAGGCACGCGCCCACCGGGGCCCCGACCGGCCGCCCCGCCCGCGAGGGACCGACGCCACCGAGGGGCCCCAGGCCACCGACCGCCCCGAGGCCGAAACGGGAAAATCGGGCGTTGCCATAAACTTGCCCATTTTTCGCCAGAAACCGCCGGCTCCCAACCCCCATCGCTGCCCCCCTCCTCACGGTCCCGCTGGTCCAAACGGAACGCAATCGCAGCCCCCGATCATGAGTTACGCCCTCATTGCCCGGCCATAAACTTGCCCATTTTTCGCCAGAAACTGCTCCGCCCCGGCTGTACTATAGCCCACCCGGCCCCCGCCAGGCCGCCCGCCCCCGCCCCGACCGACCCCCCGCCGGGACCGACGCCACCGAGGGCCCCCCGGCCACCGACCGCCCGAGGGGCCGAAACGGAAAATCGGGCGTTCGCCATAAACTTGCCCATTTTTCGGCCGAAACCGCCGGCCCCAACCCCCATCGCGTTGCCCCCGCCTCACGGCCCCGCTGGCCCAAACGGAACCGCACCGCAGCCCCGATCATGAGTTACGGCCCTCATTGGGGCCCGCCATAAACTTGCCCATTTTTCGCCAGAAACTGCCCTCACCCGCCTACGCGGTCCTCCCCCCGGCCGGGAAACGAGGCCCCGACCAGCCTCCGCCCAGGGGGCCGAAACGCCACGAGGGCCCTTGCCGGGACCGGGCCCGCCTCAACCCCCCCATCCTCCCGCCCCGGGACCGACGCCCCGAGGGCCCCAAACGGCCACTGACCGCGCCCCGAGGGGCCAAACGGGAAAATCCTCATTGCCCGCCATAAACTTGCCCATTTTTCGGCCGAAACCGCCATGCCGGCCCCAACCCCCCATCGCGCTGCCCGCCCCACGGTCCCCCGGCCCAAACGGAACCGACGCAGCCCCGGATCATGAGTTACGGCCCCTTTGGGGCCGGCCCGACCGTGCTACAGCCCACCTGGCCCAACGGGCCCGCCCGCCGGCCGAAACCGACCGCCCCACCGACGCCCACCGAGGACCCCGCCCACCGACCCCATCCAAAACGGAACCGAGGCCCCGAAACGGAGTTACGGCCTCGCCCATTTTTCTACCCGGCCAGAAACCGCGCCCCCTAACCCCCATCGCGGCCCCCAAACGGCCCCCGCCCCGACTAAATGGGACCGACGCCACCTGAGGGCCCCTGCCGCCACCGACCGCCGAGGGGCCGAAACGGAAAATCGGGCGCTCGCCATAAACTTGCCCATTTTTCTACCAGAAACCGCCGGCCCCAACCCCCATCGCTGCCCCCGCCTCACGGCCCCGCTGGCCCAAACGGAACCGCACCGCAGCCCCGATCATGAGTTACGGCCCTCATTGCCCGCCATAAAACTTGCCCCATTTTTCTACCGTAAACCGCCCACCGGCCGTGTGCTATAGCCCACCCGGCCCCGCGGGGCCGCGCCCGCCCCGACCGACCGACCGCCGCCCGGGGGACCGACGCCACCGAGGGCCCCCCGCGCCACCGACCGCCCGAGGGGCCGAAAACGGAAAATCGGGCGCCGCCATAAACTTGCCCATTTTTCTACTGTGAAACCGCCGGCCCCAACCCCCCATCGCTGCCCCCGCCTCACGGTCCCGCCGGGTCCAAACGGAACCGCACCGCAGCCCCGATCATGAGTTACGGCCCTCATTGCCCGCCATAAACTTGCCCATTTTTCGGCCAGAAACTGTCCGGACCGTGTGCTATAGCCCACCCGGGCCCCCGCCGGGGGCCGCGCCCGCCCGGCCCCGACCGACCGCCCCCTTCCGGGGACCGACGCCCACCGAGGACCCCCGCCGGCCACCGACCGCCCCCCGAGGGGCCGAAAACCGGAAAAACGGGCGTTCGGCCATAAACTTGCCCATTTTTCGGCCGTAAAACCCCCGGCCCCAACCCCCATCGCTGCTCCCCGCCTCACGGTCCCGCTGGTCCAAACGGAACCGCACGCAGCCCCGATCATGAGTTACGGCCCTCATTGCCCGGCCATAAAACTTGCCCATTTTTCGGCCAGAAACCGTCCCACGGGCCGAAAAAATTAGCCCACCCGGGTCCCCACCTGGGGCCGCGCCCGCCCGGCCCTGACCGACCTCCCCCGCCGGGGACTGACGCCCACCAGGGACCCCCGCCGGCCACCGACCGCCCCCCGAGGGGCCGAAAACGGGAAAATCGGGTGTTCGGCCATAAACTTGCCCATTTTTTTCGGCCAGAAACCGCCGGCCTCCCAACCCCCCATCGCGCTGCCCCCGCCTCACGGTCCCGCTGGGTCCAAACGGAACTGCACCGCAGCCCCGATCATGAGTTACGGCCCTTTCATTGCCCGGGTCCATAAAACTTGCCCATTTTTCCCAGAAACTGTCCGCGGCTGTGGCCGCGCCCGCCCGCCCGGCCCCGACCGACCGCCCCCGCCGGGGACCGACGCCCACCGAGGGCCCCCCGCCGGCCACCGACCGCCCCCCGAGGGGCCGAAAACCGGAAAATCGGGCGTTCGGCCATAAACTTGCCCATTTTTCTACCAGAAACCGCGGCCCTAACCCCCATCGCTGCCCCCGCCTCACGGTCCTGCCGGCCCAAACGGAACCGCAATCGCAGCCCTGGGTCATGAGTTACGGCCTACTCATTGCCCGGCCATAAAACTAGCCCATTTTTTTCTACCAGAAACTGTCCGCCGGGCCAGGCTATAGCCCACCTGGGCCACGCCGGGGCCGCGCCTGCCCGGCCCCGACCGGCCTCTTCCGCCGGGGACCGACGCCCCCCGAGGGCCCCCGCTGGGCACCGACCGCCCGAGGGGCCGAAACGGGAAAATCGGGCGTTTCGCCATAAACTTGCCCATTTTTCGGCCAGAAACCGCCTCGCCCTAACCCCCATCGCCCCCTCACGGTCCCGCCGGCCCAAACGGAACGCACGCAGCCCCGATCATGAGTTACGGCCCTCATTGCCCGCCATAAAACTTGCCCATTTTTCTATGCCAGAAACTGCCCGCACGGCCGTGTGCTATAGCCCACCCGGGCACCCGCCGGGGGCCGCGCCCGCCCGACCTTGACCGACCGCCCCCGCGGGGACCGACGTCCACCGAGGACCCCCGCCGGCCACCGACCACCCCCCGAGGGGCCGAAATTTGGAAAATCGGCGTTCGCTCGCCATAAACTTGCCCATTTTTCGGCCAGAAACCGCCGGCTCCCAACCCCCATCGCGGCTCCCCGCCTCACGGTCCCGCTGTCCAAACGGAACTGCACCGCAGCCCCGATCATGAGTTACGGCCCTCATTGCCCGGCCATAAAACTGGGTTTTTTGGCCAGAAACTATAGCCCACCCGGGCCCCCGCCGGGGGCCGCGCCAGCCCGGGCCCGACCGGCCGCCGGCGCCGGGGACCGACACCAACCGAGGGCCCCCCGCCCGCCCCCCACCGCCCCGAGGGGCCGAAACGGAAAATCGGGCGCTCGCCATAAACTTGCCCATTTTTCTACTGTGAAACCGCCGGCCCCTAACCCCCATCGCGCTGCCCCGCCTCACGGTCCCGCCGGTCCAAACGGAGCCGCAAACGCAGCCCCGATCATGAGTTACGGCCCTCATTGCCCTTTGCTCCATAAAATGGGCAAGTTTATGGCCGAACTTGCCCATTTTTCTAAGCCAGAAACTGGCCCACGGCCGTGTGCTATAGCCCACCTGGGCCCCCCACGGGCCCGCCCCCGACTGGAGACCGACCGGGCCCGCATGGGGACCGACGCCACCGAGGGCCCCGGGCCCACCGACCGCCCCCGAGGGGCCGAAACGGAAAATGGGCAAGTTTTATGCCATAAACTTGCCCATTTTTCCGTCCAGAAACCGCCGGCGGCCCCAACCCCCATCGCTGCTCCCCGCCTCACGGTCCCGCTGGCCAAACGGAACTGCAATCGCAGCCCCGGGATCATGAGTTACGGCCCTCATTGGGGCCATAAAATTGCCATTTTTGACCAGAAACCGTGGCCGATTTTAGCCCACCCGGCCCACACGCCGCGGGGCCGCGGGGCCGCCACCCCCCCGACCGACCGCCCCGCCGGGGGTGGGGCGACGCCCACCGAGGGGGCCCCCACGGGGGACCGCCCCGAGGGGCCGAAACGGGAAAATCCAAGGGTTCGGCCATAAACTTGCCCATTTTTCTACCGAAAAACTGCCCTCAACCCCCCCATCCCGCCTGCTTCCCCGCCACGGTCCCCGCTGGCCCAAACGGAAACGCAATCGCAGCCCCGGGGCGGATCATGAGTTACGGCCCTCATTGCCCGGCCATAAAACTTGCCCATTTTTCTACCGGGCCCGAAACTGCCACTCCGGCCAACCTGGCGGTAGCCACCGGGGCCGCCGGGGCCGCGCAATGAGGGGGCCCCGAACCGATCCGGGCTGGGGGGCCGCCCCGACCGGCCCCCGTGAGGCGGGGGCCACGCGATGGGGGTTGGGAGCCGGCGGTTTTACGCCGCCATAAAATGGGCAAGTTTATGGCCGAACGCCCGATTTTCCTGCCCCCGCTTCCACGGGCGGACGGCCCGGGCGGCCAAACGGAACTGCAATCGCAGGGGGGGAGTTACGGGCCTCATTTTTCGGCCAAAACCGGTGGGCTATAGCCCACGCCCGGCTCACGCTGGGGCCGGCCCCCGGGCCCCCCCGACCGATTTTCCTTCACGGGGGGCGGGGACCGAGGCCCACGTGAGGGCCCCGCCGGCAATGGGCCGGTAAAATGGGCAAGTTTTACCCGGGCCAAAGAGGGGGCCGAAAACTCATGATCCGGGCTGCGATTGCGTTCCGCTTTGGGGCGGACCGTGAGGCTTGCGATGGGGGTTGGGAGCCGGGGAAACCGAAAATGGGCAAGTTTATGGCCCCGCCCGATTTTCCTTTTCGCCGGGGGCCGGGCTGGCCCAAACGGGGCCGCCTCGGGGGGCCCCGATCATGAGGCGGCCCTCTTTGGAGGCCGGCCATAAACTTGGGGACCATTTTTCGCCGGGGCCGGGGGGCCCGGGTGGCTATAGCACGGCGGGGCGGACGGTTTTACCCGGGGGCAAGGGGGGATGGCCGGGCAATGAGGGGGCCGAATCATGATCCGGGCTGCGATTGCGGTTCCGTTTGGACCGGCGGGACCGTGAGGCGGGGGGCAACGCGATGGGAGGGTTGGGAGCCGGCGGTTTTACGGCCGAAAAATGGGCAAGTTTATGGCCGAACGCCCGATTTTCCGGTTTTCGACCCTGGGCGGCGACGGTTTGGCGGCCCTGGGGCCGGGGGGGCCCTCAAAGCACGCGGCGGTGGGAGCTTTTAGGCGTGGGCATTTTTATGGCGCGCCCGCGGGGGCCCTGGGCCGGCCAAAGGGGGCCAGGGGGGGGGCGGTCCCCGGGGCGGCGGGGGGGGGCCCGGTGGGTTATAGCACACGGCCGGGGGACGGTTTTACGCTCAAAATGGGCAAGTTTTATGGCCGGGAATGAGGGGGCCGAACTCATGATCCGGCCGCGATTGCAAGGTTCCGCTTGACCGGGCGGGACCGTGAGGCGGGGGCAACGCGATGGGGGTTGGGAGCCGGGCGGTTTTACTACGGCCAAAAATGGGCAAGTTTATGGCCGAACGCCCGATTTTCCTGCTTTCCCCCCCTGGGCGGTCGGCGGCCGGGCGGGGCCCCTGGGGCGCTTGGTCCCGGCGGGAGGCCGGCGGGCGGGGCGGCGCGGGGCCAGGCCCGGGGGGCTATAGCACACGGCCGGGCGGACGGTTTTACTACCGAAAATGGGCAAGTTTTATGGCCGGGCAATGAGGGGGCCGAACTCATGATCCGGCTGCGATTGCGGTTCCGCTTGACCGGGGACCGTGAGGCGGGGGCAACGCGATGGGGGGTTGGGAGCCATGGCCGAAGGTTTTACTACCAAAATGGGCAAGTTTATGGCCGAACGCCCGATTTTCCTTTTTTTCCCCCTGGGGCGGTCGGTGGGCCGGCGGGGGGCCCCTGGCGCTGAACCCCCCGGGGGCGGGGCGGCCGGCCGGGGCGGGCGGGCGCCCTGGCGGGGCCCGGTGGGCTATAGCACACGGCCGGGCGGACGGTTTTACTACCAAAATGGGCAAGTTTTATGGCCGGCAATGAGGGGGCCGAACTCATGATCCGGGGTCTGCGATTGTTCCGCTTGACCGGGCGACCGTGAGGCGGGGGCAACGCGATGGGGGTTGGGAGCCATGGTTTTACTGGCCGAAAATGGGCAAGTTTATGGCCGAACGCCCGATTTTCCTTTTTTTCGGGGCCCCTGGGCGGTGGGTGGCCGGCGGGGGCCTGGGCGCGGTCCCCGGCGGGGCCGGCCGGGGGCCGGGCGGGCGCGGGGCACGGGGGGCCCGGTGGGCTATAGCACACGGCCGGGCGGATGGTTTTACTACCAAAAATGGGCAAGTTTTATGGCCGGCAATGAGGGGGCCGAACTCATGATCCGGCCGCGATTGCGTTCCGCTTGGACCGGGCGGACCGTGAGGCGGGGGCAACGCGATGGGGGTTGGGAGCCGGGCGGTTTTACGGCCGAAAAATGGGCAAGTTTATGGCCGAACGCCCGATTTTCCCGCTGCCCCTGGGGCGGTCGGTGGGGGGGCCCTGGGGCGCGGTCCCGGGCGGGGAGGCCGGTCGGGTCGGGCGGGGTGGCGCGGCCCCACGGGGGCCCGGGTGGGGAATAGCACACGGCCGGGCGGACGGTTTTACTACCAAAATGGGCAAGTTTTATGGCCGGCAATGAGGGGGCCGAACTCATGATCCGGGCTGCGATTGCGGTTCCGCTTGGACCGGGACCGTGAGGCTGGGGCAACGCGATGGGGGTTGGGAGCCATGGTTTTACGGCCAAAATGGGCAAGTTTATGGCCGAACGCCCGATTTTCCCGTTTTCGCCCCCTGGGGCGGTTTGCAGGCCGGGCGGGGTCCCTGGGGGTGGGCGCTGGTCCCTGGGGAGGGGCCGGGGGTCGGGCGGGCGAGCCCCTGGGGCCCGGTGGGCTATAGCACACGGCCGGGCGGACGGTTTTACTACCAAAATGGGCAAGTTTTATGGCCGGCAATGAGGGGGCCGAACTCATGATCCGGGCTGCGATTGCGGTTCCGCTTGACCGGCGGGACCGTGAGGCGGGGGGCAACGCGATGGGGGTATTAGGAGCCGGCGGTTTTACGGCCGAAAAAATGGGCAAGTTTATGGCCGAACGCCCGATTTTCCCGTTTTTCCCCCTGGGGCGGCTCGGTGGGCGGGGGTCCTCGGGGGCGCGGTCCCCGGCGGGGGAGGGCCGGGCTCGGGGCGGGGGGCCGGGCGGGGCCCGGTGGGCTATAGCACACGGCCGGGCGGACGGCTTTACTACCCAAAAATGGGCAAGTTTTATGGCCGGGCAATGAGGGGGCCGAATCATGATCCGGGGCTGCGATTGCGGTTCCGCTTGACCGGGCGGACCGTGAGGCTGGGGGCAACGCGATGGGGGGTTGGGAGCCGCGGTTTTACGGCCGAAAATGGGCAAGTTTATGGCCGAACGCCCGATTTTCCTGCTGCCCCTGGGGCGGCCGGTGGTCCGGGCGGGGGCCCTCTGGGGCGCTGGCCCGGCGGGAGGCCGGCTTGGGGGCGGGCGCGGCCCGGCGGGGCCCGGTGGGGCTATAGCACACGGCCGGGCGGACGGTTTTACTACCAAAAAATGGGCAAGTTTTATGGCCGGCAATGAGGGGGCCGAACTCATGATCCGGGCGCGATTGTGTTCCGCTTGGGACCGGCGGGACCGTGAGGCGGGGGCAACGCGATGGGGGTTGGGAGCCGCGGTTTTACGGCCGAAAAATGGGCAAGTTTATGGCCGAACGCCCGATTTTCCCTTTTCTACCCTGGGCGGTCGGTGGCCGGCGGGGGGGTCCCTGGGGGCGCTTTGTCCCCATGGGGGGGCGGCCGGTCGGGTCGGGCGGGCGCGCCAAGGGGGGCCCGGGTGGGCTATAGCACACGGCCGACCGGCCCCAAAAATGGGGGCAAGTTTTATGGCCGGCAATGAGGGGGCCGAATCATGATCCGGGCTGCGATTGGTTCCGCTTGGACCGGGCGGGACCGTGAGGCTGGGGCAACGCGATGGGGGTTGGGAGCCGGCGGTTTTACTACGGCCGAAAAATGGGCAAGTTTATGGCCGAACGCCCGATTTTCCCGCTTTTTTCCTGGGCGGCGGCGGGTGGGGTCGGGGGTCCCTCTGGGGCGCTGGCCCCGGGCTGGGGGGGCCGGTCGGGCCGGGGGGCGGCCCCGGCGGGGGCCCGGGTGGGTATAGCACACGGCCCGGGGGCGGACGGTTTTACGGGTGAAAAATGGGCAAGTTTTATGGCCGGGCAATGAGGGGGCCGTAAACTCATGATCCGGGCTGCGATTGCATGGTTCCGCTTGACCGGACCGTGAGGCGGGGGCAACGCGATGGGGGGTGGGAGCCATGGCGGTTTTACGGCCGAAAAATGGGCAAGTTTATGGCCGAACGCCCGATTTTCCTGCTGCTTTCCCCTGGGGCGGTCGGTGGGCCGGCGGGGGCCCTGGGGCGCCGGTCCTGGGCAGGGGGCGGCTCGGGTCGGGGCGGCGGCCTCGGGACGGGGGGCCGGTGGGCTATAGCACACGGCCGGGGGTTGACGGTTTTACTACCAAAATGGGCAAGTTTTATGGCCGGCAATGAGGGGGCCGAATCATGATCCGGGCTCGCGATTGCGGTTCCGCTTGACCGCGGACCGTGAGGCTGGGGCAACGCGATGGGGGTTGGGAGCCATGGGGTTTTACGGCAAAATGGGCAAGTTTATGGCCGAACGCCCGATTTTCCCATTTTCCCCGGGGGCGGTCGGGGGGGGGGTCCTGGGGCGCTGGTCCTGGCGGGGGGGCATTTATGGTGGCCGGGCCCGGGGCGCGGCACCGGGGGGCCCGGTGGGCTATAGCACACGGCCGGGTTGGCAGCGGTTTTACTACCGAAAAATGGGCAAGTTTTATGGCCGGCAATGAGGGGGCCGAACTCATGATCCGGCTGCGATTGCCTTCCGCTTGGACCGGCGACCGTGAGGCGGGGGCAACGCGATGGGGGGTTGGGAGCCGGTTTTTTACGGCCGAAAATGGGCAAGTTTATGGCCGAACGCCCGATTTTCCGCTTTCGCCCCCTGGGGCGGGGTCTGGGGCGGGCGGGGGTCCCTGGGGCGGCTGGTCCCCTGGGGGGGCCTTGCCAAGGCGGGGGGGCCCCCGCGGGGCCCGGTGGGCTATAGCACACGGCCGGGCGGACGGTTTTACTACTAAAATGGGCAAGTTTTATGGCGGGCAATGAGGGGGCCAGAACTCATGATCCGGCCGCGATTGCGGTTCCGCTTGACCAAGGACCGTGAGGCGGGGGCCAACGCGATGGGGGGTTGGGAGCCGGTGGTTTTACGGCCGAAAAATGGGCAAGTTTATGGCCGAACGCCCGATTTTCCAGTTTTCGGCCCCTCGGGGGGCTGTCGGTGGCCGGCGGGGGTTCTCGGCGGGCGTCGGTCCCCTGCGGGGGAGGCCGGTCAAGGACCCGGGTGGGCTATAGCACACGGCCGGCGGACGGTTTTACGGCCGAAAAATGGGCAAGTTTTATCGCCGTGCAATGAGGTGGCCGTAACTCATGATCCGGCATTGCGTTCCGCTTGGCCGGACCGTGAGGCGGGGGGGCAACGCGATGGGGGGGTTGGGAGCCGGGTGTTTTACGGCGGAAAAATGGGCAAGTTTATAGCCGAACACCCGATTTTCCCGTTTTTGGCCCCTCGGGGGGCGGTCGGTCACGGGCCGGGGTCCCTGGTGGGCTTGTCGGTCCGGGGCGCTGCCTGGGCGCGGGCCGGGGACCCTACAGGACCCGGTGGTGATACGTTATAAATAGTTATACTATATTTTGTTTAATTCCCTCGTACTTTGATTGATTTTGTGCTAATTTGTGGAAATTGTATTTGATTTGATTTAGGAGATGGAACATGGATGTTATGATGGAATTTGGGCAAAAAGCATGTTTTTGGTTTTCTTGGCGAAATTCAATGTTTCTTGGAGAAAATGGTGAAAGGTGACTTGGGTGAATTACGAATTATGAAGCTAAAATTCATGTGGAACTTATTTTTATATTATTTACGTTATTTTAGAGGTGTTGGAGAGAAAAAAAAATATTTCCCATCTTATTTAGGACTTTATTTGTTTGGATTCCCCTTTATTTGAGGTTTCCTTATTAGATTAGAATTAATATTAGGAAGGTTGTTTTAGGAATTATTATTATTTTATTTAGGTTTAAAACTTCTTTTTGGAAAGGAAGGGGGCCAGCGTTTTTTTTTCTTTATTTTGCAAGAGGGACGGCTGCAATTTGGTTCTGGGTAATAAAAAAATTAATAACTTTTGATTTTGTTTGTCCACCATGTGTGGCTAAGGTTTTATTCCGGTTCAAGGGTTAATCGATTCCGATTGTAATTTTGTGAGGCTTGGGACTAAACAAGAATTTCTTCAATCCAAGTAATTTTTATCTTCCTGTTCTTATTTTCTTTGAATTATTTATATTGATTAAATTGACGCCTTAAT
>JASUUI010000381.1:0-26103 GCA_030444775.1 Atalantia buxifolia | reverse complement strand
TAATTTTGTTTTAGTCATTCTCACTATTCTTAATGCTATCATTTAATTTGATATGGAACGATGATGCCCAATTAAATTAATGATAAGATTTGATTTGAGCGATTGTTTGAGTCTATTATATTAGGAGAATAATTGCTTTCTGCGGCTTTTCCGATAAAGTAGACTAAGTTCTTGGATTGAGTAATTTATATTTTTTTGCCTATGAACAAAATTGCAATTGGATGGAATTTACACCCTTGGATTGGAAGTTTGGTAAGATTGATTTTTGTTTAATTTAAATATTCTACCCTTTTTTTATTATTATTAATTTCTTGTTAATTTAATTTTAGATTTTAATTCAACAATTCAAAACCCTTTTTTTTACTTTATATACATATATTTTAACTTTGAGAAATTAATTGCATAGTTCTCTTGGGATTCGACCTGGTTCCACTATTTCTATAAGTTAGTTTAGGTGAATCAGTATTTATTTTAAAGAGCTTCGACAATTTTCCTATCTTTCCTTGTTATTTTTGTGCTTTGTATTTGATTTGGTATGCTTTAAGTCATATGTGCTAATTTTTCTTGTTCAAACCTTGAGTCTTTTCAATATCTTTGAATACCTTGTAAGTTAGGGATACATCTTTGTTTTGAGTTTTAATGCATGAAAGAGATAAGTATGAATAGTATTTTTCTTTAAAATTGTCGATGGTGTCTCATTAATTTGTTGATTGAAAAGTGCACAAGACTTGATGTAAAATAGACACTCTAGTGAGCTTTTGAGCCTAAGAGCAACTCATTACATTTTTGCTCCGTTCATTTTTGTTGAGTGTATCAAACTTAGTGTGTTTATTCTAGAACTTGCTTGTGAATGCATGTTGAGACCACATTTTTGAATTGATGCTTAAGTATGATAAGGGCAATTAGGTGTAACCAATTCTTAGACTCTAAAATACCCGTTTTTTTTACTTTATATACATATATTTTAACTTTGAGAAATTAATTGCATAGTTCTCTTGGGATTCGACCTGGTTCCACTATTTCTATAAGTTAGTTTAGGTGAATCAGTATTTATTTTAAAGAGCTTCGACAACTCTGTCAGTGGGCTATAGCACACGGTCCGGACCGGCCCCAAAGAGGGGGCCGTAACTCATGATCCGGGGCTGCGATTGCGGTTCCGTTTGGACCGGCGGGACCGTGAGGCTGGGGCAACGCGATGGAGGGGTTGGGAGCCGCGGTTTTACTGGCCGAAAAATGGGCAAGTTTATGGCCGAACGCCCGATTTTCAGTTTCGCCCCTCGGGGCGGTCGGTGGCGGCGGGGGCCTCGGGCGTCGGTCCCAGCGTGGCCGGTGACCGATGGTGGGCTATAGCACACGGCCGGCGGACGGTTTTACGGCCGAAAAATGGGCAAGTTTTATGGCCGGGCAATGAGGGGGCCGTAACTCATGATCCGGGGCTGCGATTGCGTTTCCGTTTGGACCGGCGGGACCGTGAGGCGGGGGGCAACGCGATGGGGGGGGTGGGAGCCGGCGGGTTTACGGCCGAAAAATGGGCAAGTTTATGGCCGAACGCCCGATTTTCCCGTTTCCGGCCCCTCGGGGGGCGGTCGGTGGCCGGCGGGGGTCCTCGGTGGGCGTCGGTCCCCGGCGGGGGCGGTCGGTCGGGGTCGGGCGGGCGCGGCCCCCGGCGGGGGCCCGGGTGGGCTATAGCACACGGTCCGGACCGGCCCCAAAGAGGTGGCCGTAACTCATGATCCGGGGCTGCGATTGCGGTTTCGTTTGGACCGGCTGGACCGTGAGGTGGGGGGCAATGCGATGGGGGGGTTGGGAGCCGGCGGTTTTACGGCCGAAAATTGGGCAAGTTTATGGCGAACGCCGATTTTCCCGTTTCGGCCCCTCGAGGCGGTCGGTGGCAGCGGGGCCCTCGGTGGCGTCGGTCCCCGTGGGAGGCGGTCGGTCGTGCGGGCGCGGCCCCCGGCGGAGGCCCGGGTGGGCTATAGCACCCAGCGGACCCGGCCCCAAAAAATGGGCCGTAACTCAATGATTAAACTCATCGATCGAGGCTGCGGTGCGTTCCGTTTGGGCCCGGCGGGGCCGTGAGGCGGGGGCAACGCGATGGGGGTTGGGAGCCGCGGTTTCTGGCCGAAAAAAATGGGCAAGTTTATGGCGAACGCATTTTTTCCGTTTTCGGCCTCGGGCGGTCGGTGGCAGCGAGGTCCTCGGTTGGCGTCGGTACCCGGCAGGGGCGGCCGGTCGGGGCGGCGCGGCCCGGGGGGCCGGGTGGGCTATAGCACACGCCCGTGACAGTTTACTGGAAAAATGGCCAAGTTTATGGCCCAAAATGAGGGCCGTAACTCATGATCGGGGCTGCGATGCGGTTCCGTTTGGGCCACGGCGGGACCGTGAGGCGGGGGCAACGATGGGGGTTAGGAGCCGGTGGTTTCTGGCCGAAAAAATGGGCAAGTTTATGGCCCGAACCCCGATTTTCCGTTTTCGGCCCCTCGGGGCGGTCGGTGGCGGCGGGGGTCCCTCGGTGGCGTCGGTCCCAGGGAAGGCGGTCGGTCGGCGCGGCCGGGCGCGGCCCGGCTGAGCTATAGCCCACGGGGCCGTGTGGGCTTTCGGTCGAAAAATGGGCAAGGCCAATGAGGGGCCGTAACTCATGATCGGGGCTGCGATGCGTTCCGTTTGGACCGAGGCGGGACCGTGAGTGGGGGCAGCGATGGGGGTTGGGGCCGGCGGTTTCGGCCAAAAAAAGGGCAAGTTTATGGCGAACGCCCGATTTTCGTTTTCGGCCCCTCGGGCGGTCGGTGGCAGCGGGGGTCCTCGGTGGCGTCGGTCCCGGCCGGCGGGCGGGGCCGGTCGAGGCCGGGCGCGCGGCCCCAGCGGGGCCGGGTGGGCTATAGCACAGATCGGACCCGGCCCCAAGAGGGCCGTAACTCATGATCGGGGCTGCGATGCGGTTCCGTTTGGACAGCGGGACCGTGAGGCGGGGGCAACGATGGGGGTTGGGAGGCCGGCGTTTCTGACGAAAAATGGGCAAGTTTATGGCGAACGCCCGATTTTCCGGTTGTCGGCCCATCGGGAAGCGGTCGGTGGCAGGCGAGGGCCCCTCGGGCGTCGGTCCCAGGCGGGGCGGTCGGGGCAGTCGGGCGCGCGCCCCGGTCGGGGAGGTGGGCTATAGCAACGGCCGTGGCAGTTTCTGGCGAAAAAAATGGGCAAAAAAATGGGGCCGTAACTCATGATCGGCCCTGCGGTGCGATTCCGTTTGGACCGGAACCCGTGGCGGGGACTCGATGGGGGTTAGGGCCCTGGTTTCTGGCCGTTTGGACAAGTTATGGCGAGCCGCCATTTTCCGTTTTGGCCCCTCGGGCGGTGGCCGCGAGAGGCCCTCGGCGTCCCGGTCCCGGTCCCGGCTTGTCGGGTCGGTCGGCGGCCGCCCGGCGACCAGGTGACCTTCTGCTATTGGCCGTGGGCTTTCTGGCCATGAAAAATAATTTAGGACCGGCCCCAAAGAGGGCGTAACTCATGATCCCCTGCGGTGCGTTCCGTTTGGACCCGGGGCGGACCGTGAGGCGGGGGCAGCGATGGGGGTTGGGAGCCGAGCGGTTTCTGGCCGAAAAAAATGGAGCAAGTTTATGGCGAGCGCCCGATTTTCCGTTTTAGCCCCTCGGGGCGGTGGTCGGTGGCAGCGGGGGCCCTCGGTGGCGTCGGTCCCGTCCCAGGGAAAAGGCGGTCGTCGGGCCGGCCCCAGGCCGGGGCCGGGTGGGCTATAGCACCTGGCCGTGAGGAGCAGTTTCTGGCCGAAAAAAAGGCAAGTTTATGGCCGGGCAATGAGGGGCCGTAACTCATGATCGGGGCTGCGATGCGTTCCGTTTGGACCGGCGGGACCGTGAGGCGGGGAGCAACGCGATGGGGTTAGGGGCCGCGGTTTCTGGCCGAAAAATGGGCAAGTTTATGGCGAAACGCCCGATTTTCCGTTTCGGCCCCTCGGGGCGGTCGGTGGCAGCGAGGCCTCGGTGGCGTCGGTCCCAGCCCAGGGGAAAGGCGGTCGGGGTCGGGCTGGCGGCCCCAGCGGGCCGGGTGGGCTATAGCACCTGGCCGTCGGCCTGGCCCCAAGTTTTATGGCGGGCAATGAGGGCCGTAACTCATGATCGGGGCTGCGGTGCGGTTCCGTTTGGACCGGCGGGACCGTGAGGCGGGGAACGATGGGGGTTGGGGCCGGCGGTTTCTGGCGAAAAAAAATGGGGCAAGTTTATGGCGAAACGCCCGATTTTCCGTTTCGGCCCCTCGGGGCGGTCGGTGGCAGCGGGGCCCTCGGTGGCGTCGGTCCCAGCGAGGAGCCCAGTCGGGGCCGGCGGGCGCGGCCCCGGCGGGCCCGGGTGGGCTATAGCACAGCCGTGACAGTTTCTGGCGAAAAAAAATGGGCAAGTTTTATGGCGGAGCAATGAGGGCCGTAACTCATGATCGGGGCTGCGATGCGTTTCCGTTTGGACCAGCGGGACCGTGAGGCGGGGGCAACGCGATGGGGGTTAGGGGCCGCGGTTTCTGGCCAAAAAAATGGGCAAGTTTATGGCGAACGCCCGATTTTCCCGTTTCGGCCCCTCGGTGCGGTCGGTGGCAGCGAGGGCCCTCGGGGCGTCGGTCCCAGCGGGGAAGGCGTCGGGGCGGGGCGCGGCCCCGCCCCAGGGCCGAGGTGGCTATAGCACACACGGCCGTGACAGTTTCTGGCCGAAAAAAATGAGCAAGTTTTATGGCGGGCAATGAGGCCGTAACTCATGATCCGGGGCTGCGATGCGTTCCGTTTGGACAGCGGGACCGTGAGCGGGGAGCAACAGCGATGGGGGTTGGGGCCGGCGGTTTCTGGCCGAAAAATGGCAAGTTTATGGCGAACGCCGATTTTCCGTTTTCGGCCTCGGTGGCGGTCGGTGGCAGCGGGTCCCTCGGTGGCGTCGGTCCCAGCGGCGGGCGAAGTCGGTCGAGCGGGCGAGCGCGGCCCCGGTGGGCTATAGGCCGGGTGGGCTTTCTGGCTCAAAAAATGGGCAAGTTTTATGGCGGGCAATGAGGGAGCCGTAACTCATGATCGGGCTGCGATTGCGTTCCGTTTGGACCAGCGGGACCGTGAGGCGGGGAGCAGCGATGGGGGTTAGGGCGGCGTTTCTGGCCGAAAAAATGGCAAGTTTATGGCGAACCGATTTTTTCCGTTTTGAGCCCCTCGGGCGGTCGGAGTCGGTGGCAGCGGGAGCCCTCGGTGGCGTCGGTCCCGGCGGGCGGTTTCGGCGGCGCCGGTGGGGGTGGCTATAAGCCCACCCCCGGAGCAGTTTCTGGCCGAAAAAATGGGCAAGTTTATGGCCCCCAAAGAGGGCCGTAACTCATGATCGGGGCTGCGATGCGTTCCGTTTGGACCGGCGGGACCGTGAGGCGGGGAGCAGCGATGGGGGTTAGGGCCCGCGGTTTCTGGCCGAAAAATGGGCAAGTTTATGGCGACGCCCGATTTTCCGTTTCGGCCCCTCGGGCGGTGGTGGCAGCGGGCCCTCGGTGGCGTCGGTCCCAGCGGGGCTCGTCAGGCCGGGCGTTTGGCCCGCGGGACCGTGAGCTATAACTTCCCACCCGTGGGCGTTTCTGGCGAAAAATGGGCAAGTTTTATGGCGGGCAATGAGAGGCCGTAACTCATGATCCGGGGCTGCGATGCGGTTCCGTTTGGGCCCAGCGGGACCGTGAGGCGGGGAACGCAGATGGGGGTTAGGGCCCGGGGGTTTTTGGCCCCAAAAATGGGAGCAAGTTATGGCGAGCGCCCCGATTTTCCGTTTCGGCCCCTCGGGGCGGTCGGTGGCAGCGGGGAGCCCCGTGGCGTCGGTCCCAGGCGGGCGTCGGTCGGCCGTTTGGCCCCAGCGGGACCGTGGCTATAGCACTGGCCCGTGAGGCAGGTTTCTGGCCAAAAAAATGGGCAAGTTTATGGCGGGCAATGAGGGCCCGTAACATGATCCGGGGCTGCGATGCGTTCCGTTTGGACCCGGCGGGACCGTGAGGCCCGTCGGGGCAACGATGGGGTTAGAGGCCGCGGTTTCTGGCGAAAAAAATGAGCAAGTTTATGGCGAGCCCGAATTTTCCGTTTCGGCCCCTCGGGCGATCGGTGGCAGCGAGGCCCTGGCGTCGGTCCCGTCGGTCCCGGCCCGGCGTTTAGCGCCCGCGAGGCCAGGTGGCTAGGCTGCACCGTGCAGCAGTTTCTGGCCGGGCCAAAATGCAAGTTTTATGGCGGACAATGAAAGGGCCGTAACTCATGATCGGGGCTGCGATGCGGTTCCGTTTGGACCAGCGGGACCGTGAGGCGGGAAACAGCGATGGGGGTTGAGGAGCCGAGCGGTTTCTGGCCCAAAAAATGGGCAAGTTTATGGCGAAACGCCCGATTTTCCGTTTTCGGCCCCTCGGGCGGTCGGTGGCAGCGGGGGCCCCCGGTGGCGTCGGTCCCAGTCCCAGGGAGCGGTCGGGCGAGCGGGCGCGCCCCGTGAGGGCCGGGTGGGCTATCTGCCTACCCCGTGAAGACGGTTTCTGGCCAAAAAAATTTCTGGCCGAAAAATGAGCAAGTTTTATGGCGGGCAATGAGGGCCGTAACTCATGATCGGGGCTGCGATGCGTTTCCGTTTGGACCCGCGGGACCGTGAGCGGGGAACGCGATGGGGGTTAGGAGGCCGGTTTCTGGCCAAAATATTTGAGCAAGTTTATGGCGAGCGCCCGATTTTCCCGTTTTCGGCCCCTCGGGCGGTCGGTGGCAGCGAGGGCCCTCGGGGCGTCGGTCCCAGCCCAGGGAGGGTCGGTCGGGGCGGGCGAGCCCCCGGCGAGGCGGCCGGTGAGCTATAGCACCACAGCCGTGACCTGGCCAAAAAAAAAATGGGCAAGTTTATGGCGGGCAATGAGGGCCGTAACTCATGATCGGGGCTGCGATGCGGTTCCGTTTGGACCGCGGGACCGTGAGGCGGGGAACAGCGATGGGGGTTAGGGCCGGCGGTTTCTGGCCAAAAATGGGCAAGTTTATGGCGAACGCCCGATTTTCCGTTTCGGCCCCTCGGGCGGTCGGTGGCAGCGGGGGGCCCTCGGGCGTCGGTCCCAGCCCGGGCGGTCAGTCGGGGCAGGCGGCGCGGCCCCCGGCCCGAGGCCGGTGGCTATAACCACCTGCCGTGAGCGTTTCTGGCCCAAGTTTTATGGCGGGCAATGAGGGCCGTAACTCATGATCGGGGCTGCGATGCGTTCCGTTTGGACCGCGGGACCGTGAGGCGGGGAGCAGCGATGGGGGTTAGGAGCCGCGGTTTCTGGCCGAAAAAAATGGGCAAGTTTATGGCGAACGCCGATTTTCCGTTTCGGCCCCTCGGGCGGTCGGTGGCAGCGAGGGCCCTCGGTGGCGTCGGTCCCCGCGGGGGCCGTCGGTCGGGGTCGGGCGGGCCGGGCCCCAGCGGGGGAGCCGGGTGAGCTATAACACACGGCCGTGAGACAGTTTCTGGCCGAAAAAAATGGGCAAGTTTATGGCCCGGGCAATGAGGGCCGTAACTCATGATCGGGGCTGCGATGCGTTCCGTTTGGACCGGCGGGACCGTGAGGCGGGGGAGCAGCGATGGGGGTTGGGCCAGGCGGTTTCTGGCCGAAAAATGGGCAAGTTTATGGCGAACGCCCGATTTTCCGTTTCGGCCCCTCGGGAGTCGGTGGCAGCGGGGAGCCCTCGGTGGCGTCGGTCCCAGCGGGGCCGGGGCGGGCGGGCGCGGCCCCGGCCCCTGGCCGGTGGGCTATAGCACACGGCCCGTGAGCAGTTTCTGGCCGAAAAATGGGCAAGTTTTATGGCCAAAGATGAGGCCGTAACTCATGATCCGGGGCTGCGATGCGTTCCGTTTGGGCCCGCGGGACCGTGAGGCGGGGAGCAGCGATGGGGGTTGGGGCCGCGGTTTCTGGCCGAAAAATGGGCAAGTTTATGGCGAGCGCCCGATTTTCCGTTTCGGCCCCTCGGGCGGTCGGTGGCAGCGGGGGGTCTCGGTGGCGTCGGTCCCAGCGGGGAGGCGGTCGGGGCGTCGGCGCGCGGCCCGTGGCGAGGGTGGGCTATAGCCCGGCGGGGCCGGAACAGCCAGTTTCTGGCCAAAAATGGGCAAGATTTATGGCCCCAATGAGGGGCCGTAACTCATGATCGGGGCTGCGGTGCGGTTCCGTTTGGACAGCGGGACCGTGAGGCGGGGAGCAGCGATGGGGGTTGGGGCCGCGGTTTCTGGCCCGAAAAATGGGCAAGTTTGTGGCCGAATGCCCGATTTTCCCGTTTTCGGCCCCTCGGGGGGCGGTCGATGGCAGGCGGGGGGCCCTCGGGGGGCGTCGGTCCCCGGCCCAGGCCAGTCGGGGTCGGGCGGGCGTGGCCCCCGGGGCCGGGTGGGCTATAGCACCAGCCGTGAGCAGTTTCTGGCCGAAAAAAAATGGCAAGTTTTATGGCGGGCAATGAGGGCCGTAACTCATGATCGGGGCTGCGATGCGGTTCCGTTTGGACCCGGCGGGACCGTGAGGCGGGGGCAACGATGGGGGTTAGGGCCCGCGGTTTCTGGCCGAAAAAAATGGGCAAGTTTATGGCGAGCCCGATTTTCCGTTTTCGGCCCCTCGGGGCGGTCGGTGGCAGCGGGGGCCCTCGGTGGCGTCGGTCCCAGCGGGGCGGCGGTCGGGGCGGCGGCGCGGCCCCAGCGGGGCCGGTGGGCTATAGCACACGGCCGTGAGACAGTTTCTGGCCGAAAAATGGGCAAGTTTTATGGCCGGAGCAATGAGGGCGTAACTCATGATCGGGGCTGCGATTGCGTTTCCGTTTGGACCGGGGACCGTGAGGCGGGGGCAACGCGATGGGGGTTAGGGAGCCGCGGTTTCTGGCCAAAAAAAAAATGGGCAAGTTTATGGCGAACGCCCGATTTTCCGTTTTCGGCCCCTCGGGGCGGTCGGTGGCAGCGGGGGCCCTCGGTGGCGTCGGTCCCAGCCCAGGGCCAGTCAGGCGGGGGCGGCGGGCGCCCCGCGAGGGGCCGGGTGGGCTATAGCACACGCCGTGAGGAGCAGTTTCTGGCCAAAAAAATGGGCAAGTTTTATGGCCCCAATGAGGGGCCGTAACTCATGATCGGGGCTGCGATGCGGTTCCGTTTGGACCGCGGGACCGTGAGGCGGGGAACGCGATGGGGGGTTAGGGCCGGCGGTTTCTGGCGGCGAAAAATGGGCAAGTTTATGGCCGAAACGCCCGATTTTCCGTTTTCGGCCCCTCGGTGGGTCGGTGGCAGCGAGGGCCCTCGGTGGCGTCGGTCCCCAGCGGGGGGCGGTCGGGCCGAGGCGGCGCGGCCCCCCGGGGGCCGGTGGGCTATAGCACACGGCCGTGAGGGCAGTTTCTGGCCGAAAAATGGGCAAGTTTTATGGCGGGCAATGAGGGCCGTAACTCATGATCGGGGCTGCGATGCGTTCCGTTTGGACCAGCGGGGCCGTGAGGCGGGGAGCAGATGGGGGTTAGGGCCGGCGGTTTCTGGCCAAAAATGGGCAAGTTTATGGCGAACGCCCGATTTTCCGTTTTTTGGCCCCTCGGGGGCGGTCGGTGGCAGCGGGGGCCCTCGGTGGCGTCGGTCCCAGCCCAGAGGGCGGTCGGGGCAGGCGGGCGCGCGCGCCCCAGGCGGGGCCGGGTGGGCTATAGCACCACAGCCCCGTGAGACAGTTTCTGGCCAAAAAAAATGGGCAAGTTTTATGGCGGGCAATGAGGGGCGTAACTCATGATCGGGGCTGCGATGCGGTTCCGTTTGGACCAGCGGGACCGTGAGGCGGGGGAGGCGCGATGGGGGTTAGGGCCGGCGGTTTCTGGCCAAAAATGGGCAAGTTTATGGCGAAACGCCCGATTTTCCGTTTCGGCCCCTCGGGGCGGTCGGTGGCAGCGGGGGCCCTCGGTGGCGTCGGTCCCAGCGAGGCGGTCGGTCAGGCGGGCGGCGCCCGGCGGGGCCCGTGGTGGGCTATAGCACACCGTGAGGCTTTCTGGCCGAAAAAAATGGGCAAGTTTTATGGCCCCAATGAGAGCCGTAACTCATGATCGGGGCTGCGATGCGGTTCCGTTTGGACCGCGGGACCGTGAGGCGGGGAACGATGGGGGTTAGGAGCCGCGGTTTCTGGCCAAAAAAATGGGCAAGTTTATGGCGAGCGCCCGATTTTCCGTTTTCGGCCCCTCGGGGGCGGTCGGTGGCAGCGAGGCCCTCGGGCGTCGGTCCCAGCGGGGCCGGTCAAGGCCGGGCGGCGCGCCCCCAGCGGGGGCAGGGTGGGCTATAGCACCTGGCCCGTGACAGTTTCTGGCCAAAAAAATGGGCAAGTTTATGGCCAATGAGGGCCGTACCTCATGATTCAGGGCTGCGATTGCGTTTCCGTTTGGAATAGCGGGACCGTGAGGCGGGGGGCAACTCGATGGGGGTTAGGGCCGCGGTTTTGGCGGAAAAATGGGCAAGTTTATGGCGAAACGCCCGATTTTCCGTTTTCGGCCCCTCGGGGCGGTCGGTGGCAGCGGGGGGCCCTCGGTGGCGTCGGTCCCAGGGAGGCGGTCGGGCGGGCGGCGCGCGGCCCCGGGGCCCAGGTGGGCTATAGCACAGCCGTGAGCAGTTTCTGGCCGAAAAAAAATGGCAAGTTTATGGCCCCAATGAGGGCGTAACTCATGATCGGGGCTGCGATGCAGTTCCGTTTGGACCGGCGGGACCGTGAGGCGGGGAGCGATGGGGGTTGGGCCCGGTTTTCTGGCCAAAAAAATGGGCAAGTTTATGGCGAACGCCCGATTTTCCGTTTTCGGCCCCTCGGTGGCGGTGGTGGCCCGGCGGGGGCCTCGGGGCGTCGGTCCCCGGCGGGCGGCGGCGGGAGGGCGGGCGGCGGCCCGGCGGGCCGGGTGAGCTATAGCACACTGCCGTGAGCCAGTTTCTGGCCGAAAAATAATGGGCAAGTTTTATGGCGGGCAATGAGGGCCGTAACTCATGATCCGGGCTGCTGCGATGCGGTTCCGTTTGGACCCAGCGGGGCCGTGAGGCGGGAGCGCGATGGGGGTTAGGGAGCCGGTTTCTGGCCAAAAAAATGGGCAAGTTTATGGCGAAACGCCCGATTTTCCGTTTTCGGCCCCTCGGGCGGTCGGTGGCAGCGAGGCCCTCGGGCGTCGGTCCCAGCGGGCGGCCGGTCGGGGCGGGGCTGGCGCGGCCCCCGGCGGGGCCGGTGGGCTATAGCACCACGGCCGTGAGAGCAGTTTCTGGCCGAAAAATGGGCAAGTTTATGGCGGCAATGAGGGCCGTAACTCATGATCGGGGCTGCGATGCGTTCCGTTTGGACCCAGCGGGACCGTGAGGCGGGGAGCGATGGGGGTTAGGAGGCCGCGGTTTCTGGCCGAAAAATGGGCAAGTTTATGGCGAACGCGCCCGATTTTCCGTTTTCGGCCCCTCGGCGGTCGGTGGTGGCAGCGGGGCCCCTCGGTGGCGTCGGTCCCAGCGGGGAGCGCCGGGCGGGCGGCGCGGCGGGCCCGTGGCCCAGGTGGGCTATAGCGTGGCCGTGAGGCAGTTTCTGGCCCTCGAAAAAATGGCAAGTTTTATGGCGGGCAATGAGGGCCGTAACTCATGATCGGGGCTGCGATGCGTTCCGTTTGGACCCAGCGGGACCGTGAGGCGGGGAACAGCGATGGGGGTTGGGGCCGGCGGTTTCTGGCCGAAAAAAATGGGCAAGTTTATGGCGAAACGCCCGATTTTCCGTTTCGGCCCCTCGGGGCGGTCGGTGGCAGCGGGGGCCCTCGTGGCGTCGGTCCCAGCGGAGGCAGTCGGGGCCGGGGGCGCGGCCCCGGCGAGGGCAGGTGAGCTATAGGCCGTGAAGCAGTTTCTGGCCGAAAAATGGGCAAGTTTTATGGCGGGCAATGCAAAGAGGGCCGTAACTCATGATCGGGGCTGCGATGCGGTTCCGTTTGGACCCAGCGGGACCGTGAGGCGGGGAACAGCGATGGGGGTTAGGGCCGGGTTTTCTGGCGAAAAATGGGCAAGTTTATGGCGAACGCCCGATTTTCCGTTTCGGCCCCTCGGGCGGTCGGTCGGTGGCAGCGAGGGGCCCTCGGTGGCGTCGGTCCCAGCGGGGCCCGGTCGAGGCGGGCGGCGCGCCCCAGCGAGGCCCCGGTGGGCTATAGCACACAGGCCGTGGGAGCAGTTTCTGGCCAAAGCAAGTTTTATGGCCGGAGCAA
The DNA here is from genome assembly GCA_030444775.1 of Atalantia buxifolia. Taxonomy (NCBI): domain Eukaryota; kingdom Viridiplantae; phylum Streptophyta; class Magnoliopsida; order Sapindales; family Rutaceae; genus Atalantia; species Atalantia buxifolia. The sequence goes on along the minus strand of JASUUI010000381.1, from coordinate 13,907 downwards.
TGAGAAGGCCGTAACTCATGATCGGGGCTGCGATGCGTTCCGTTTGGACCAGCGGGGACCGTGAGCGGGAGCAACGATGGGGGTTAGGAGCCGGCGGTTTCTGGCCCGAAAAAAAATGGGCAAGTTTATGGCGAGCGCCCGATTTTCCGTTTCGGCCCCTCGGGGGTCGGTGGCAGCGGGGGCCCTCGGTGGCGTCGGTCCCAGCCCAGGGAGGCCAGTCGGCGGCGCGGCCCCGGCGGCCCAGTGGGCTATAGCACCGGCCGGTGGCAGTTTCTGGCCGGAAAAAAATGGGCAAGTTTATGGCGGGCAATGAGGGCCGTAACTCATGATCGGGGGCGGTGCGGTTCCGTTTGGACCGGCGGGACCGTGAGGCGGGGAGCAGCGATGGGGGTTAGGGCCGCAGCGGTTTCTGGCGGCTAGAAAAATGGGCAAGTTTATGGCGAACGCCCGATTTTCCGTTTCGGCCCCTCGGGGCGGTCGGTGGCGGGCGGGCCCCCCGGCGTCGTCCCGGTCCCAGCGTCGGCGGTCAGGGGCGGGCGGCGCGCCCCGGCCAGGGCCCCGGTGAGCTATAGCTTCGGCCGTGAGCAGTTTCTGGCCAAAAAAAATGGCAAGTTTTATGGCCCAGGGCAATGAGGGCCGTAACTCATGATCGGGGCTGCGATGCGTTCCGTTTGGACCGCGGGACCGTGAGGCGGGGAACAGATGGGGGTTGGGAGCCGCGGTTTCTGGCGAAAAATGGGCAAGTTTATGGCGAAACGCCCGATTTTCCGTTTTCGGCCCCTCGGGGCGGTCGGTGGCAGCGGGGAGCCTCGGTGGCGTCGGTCCCAGCCCAGAGGTCGGCGGGGCCGAGGCGGCCCCCCGAGGCCGGTGGGCTATAGCACACACGGCCGTGAGACAGTTTCTGGCCAAAAATGGGCAAGTTTTATGGCCGGGCAATGAGGGCCGTAACTCATGATCGGGGCTGCTGCGATGCGTTCCGTTTGGACCGCGGGACCGTGAGGCGGGGAGGGGGCAGCGATGGGGGTTAGGAGCCCGCGGTTTCTGGCCAAAAAATGGGCAAGTTATGGCGAACGCCCGATTTTCCGTTTCGGCCCCTCTCGGCGCGGTCGGTGGCGTGGGGCGAGGCCCTCGGTGGCGTCGGTCCCAGCGGGAAGGCCGTCAGGGCGGGCGAGCCCCCAGCCGAGGTGGGCTATATAGCCGTGAGGAGCAGTTTCTGGCCAAAAAAATGAGCAAGTTTTATGGCCGGGCAATGAGGGCCGTAACTCATGATCGGGGCTGCGATGCGGTTCCGTTTGGACCAGCGGGACCGTGAGGCGGGGGCAGCGATGGGGGTTAGGAGCGTGGTTTCTGGCCAAAAAAATGGGCAAGTTATGGCGAAACGCCCGATTTTCCGTTTTCGGCCCCTCGGCCTGCGGTCGGTGGCAGCGAGGGCCCTCGGTGGCGTCGGTCCCAGCGGGCGCCCGGTCGAGGCGGGCGGGCCCCGCCCCGCGGCCGGGTGGCTATAGCCAGGCCGTGGGGCAGTTTTCTGGCTATAGAAAAATGGGCAAGTTTTATGGCCCAATGAGGGCCGTAACTCATGATCGGGGCTGCGATGCGTTCCGTTTGGACCCGCGGGACCGTGAGGCGGGGGCAACAGCGATGGGGGTTAGGGCCGGCGGTTTCTGGCCGAAAAAAATGGGCAAGTTTATGGCGAACGCCCGATTTTCCGTTTTCGGCCCCTCGGGCGGTCGGTGGCAGCGGGGGCCCTCGGGGCGTCGGTCCCAGCGGGCGGCCGTCGGTCGGTCGGGCCGGGCGAGCGCGGCCAGCCCCAGCGGGCCGGGTGGGCTATAGCACACGGCCGTGAGCAGTTTCTGGCCAAAAAAAAATGGGCAAGTTTTATGGCGGGCAATGAAGAGCCGTAACTCATGATCGGGGCTGCGATGCGGTTCCGTTTGGACCAGCGGGGCCGTGAGGCGGGGAGCACGATGGGGGTTAGGAGCCGCGGTTTCTGGCGAAAAATGGAAAGTTTATGGCAAGTTTATGGCGTTTTCCCGTTTTCCGTTTCGGCCCCTCGGGCGGTCGGTGGCAGCGGGGGCCCTCGGTGGCGTCGGTCCCCCGGCGAGAGGCGGTCGGTCGGGGGCGCGAGCGGGGCCCAGAGGCCAGGTGGGCTATAGCTTCACAGCCCCGGCCAGAGGAGCAGTTTCTGGCCACGAAAAATGGAAAGTTTTATGGCCAAATGAGGCCGTAACTCATGATCGGGGCTGCGGTGCGTTCCGTTTGGACCCGGCGGGACCGTGAGGCGGGGAGCAACAGCGATGGGGGTTAGGGCCGGTTTTCTGGCCAAAAAATGGGCAAGTTTATGGCGAGCGCCCGATTTTCCGTTTGGCCCCTCGGCGGTCGGTGGCAGGCGGGGAGCCCTCGGGCGTCGTCCCAGTCGGTCCCAGGCCCAGTCCCGGTTAGCAGGGCCCCGCGCGGCCCCGGGGCCGGGTGGGCTATAACACCAGGCCGTGAGCCAGTTTCTGGCCAAAAAAATGGGCAAGTTTTATGGCCGGGCAATGAGGGCCGTAACTCATGATCGGGGCTGCGATGCGTTTCGTTTGGACCCGGGGACCGTGAGGCGGGGACAACGATGGGGGTTAGGGCCGCGGTTTCTGGCCCGAAAATTGGGCAAGTTTATGGCCGAACGCCCGATTTCCCGTTTTCGGCCACTCGGGGGGCGGTCGGTGGCCTGCGGGTGGCCCTCGGTGGGCGTCGGTCCCCGGCGCGAGCAGCCGGTCGGGGCCGGGCGGGCGCGGCCCCGTGAGGCCCGGGTGGCTATAACACCATCCGCCCGTGAGCAGTTTCTGGCCCAAAAAATGGGCAAGTTTTATGGCCCCAAAATGAGGGCCGTAACTCATGATCGGGGGCTGCGATGCGTTTCCGTTTGGACCCGCGGGGCCGTGAGGCGGGGGAAACGATGGGGGGTTAGGGGCCGGCGGTTTCTGGCCGAAAAAAATGGGCAAGTTTATGGCGAACGCCCGATTTTCCGTTTTCGGCCCCCTCGGGGCGGTCGGTGGCAGGTCGGGGCCCTCGGGCGTCGTCCCCCCGGCGAGGCCGTCGGGCGGCAGGCGGCGCGCCGGCCCCAGCCCAGTGGGCGGGCCTATAGGCCCGGTGGGTTTTTCTGGCCAGTCGACCGGGGCAAGTTTTATGGCCCCAATGAGGCCGTAACTCATGATCGGGGCTGCGATGCGCGTTCCGTTTGGACCAGCGGGGCCGTGAGGCGGGGAGCAGCGATGGGGGTTAGGGAGCCCGCGGTTTCTGGCCGAAAAATGGGCAAGTTTATGGCGAAACGCCCGATTTTCCGTTTTCGGCCCCTCGGGCGGTCGGTGGCAGCGGGGGCCCTCGGTGGCGTCGGTCCCAGCGGGGCCCGTCGGGGCGGGCGTCGGTCGAGGCCGGCCCGCGGCCGTGCGGGCCGTTTGGGCTAAAATGCAAGTTTTATGGCGGGCAATGAGGGGCCGTAACTCATGATCGGGGCTGCGATGCGTTCCGTTTGGACCCGGCGGGACCGTGAGGCGGGGGCAACGATGGGGTTAGGGCCCGCGGTTTCTGGCGAAAAAAATGGGCAAGTTTATGGCGAACGCCCGATTTTCCGTTTCGGCCCCTCGGGGCGGTCGGTGGCCCTCGGCGGGGGTCCCTCGGTGGCGTCGGTCCCCGCGGGAGGCAGTCGGGCGGGCGCGGCCCGGCGGGGCCGGGTGGGCTATAGCACACGGCCGTGGACGTTTCTGGCCAAAAAAAAATGGGCAAGTTTATGGCGGGCAATGAGGGCCGTAACTCATGATCGGGGCTGCGATGCGTTCCGTTTGGACCCGCGGGGACCGTGAGGCGGGGAAACGATGATGGGGGTTAGGAGCCGCGGTTTCTGGCCGAAAAAATGGGCAAGTTTATGGCGAACGCCCCGATTTTCCGTTTCGGCCCCTCGGCGTCGGTGGCAGCGGGGGCCCTCGGTGGCGTCGGTCCCGGTCCCGGCGGGCGTCGGTCGGTCAAGCCGGGGGCGGGCCCAGCGCCCCCAGGGGCCCCCGGTGGGGGTGGGCTATAGCTGGCCCGTGCGGACAGTTTCTGGCCAAAAAAAATGGGCAAGTTTTATGGCGGGCAATGAGGCCGTAACTCATGATCGGGGCTGCGATGCGGTTCCGTTTGGACCCAGCGGGACCGTGAGGCGGGGAGCAACGATGGGGGGTTAGGGCCGGCGGTTTCTGGCCGAAAAATGGGCAAGTTTATGGCGAAACGCCCGATTTTCCGTTTTCGGCCCCTCGGTGGCGGTCGGTGGCAGCCCAGGGGGCCCTCGGGGCGTCGGTCCCAGCCCAGGCAGTCGGCGGGCGGTCGGGGCCAGGCGGCGAAGGGTGGCGGTCCCGGGCCGGTGAAAGCTGACCTATAGCACACGGCCCCCGTGAGACAGTTTCTGGCCGAAAAAATGAGCAAGTTTTATGGCCCCAATGAGGGCCGTAACTCATGATCCGGGGCTGCGATGCGGTTCCGTTTGGACCAGCGGGACCGTGAGGCGGGGAGCAGCGATATGGGGGTTGGGCCCGCGGTTTCTGGGCCAAAAATGGCAAGTTTATGGCCAGCGCGATTTTCCGTTTCGGCCCCTCGGTCGGTGGCGGTCGGTGGCGGCGGAGGTCCCTCGGTGGCGTCGGTCCCCGGCGGGCCGGTCCCGGTCGGGGCGGCGCGGCGCGGCCGAGCCGTGTGGCCCGGTGGGCTATAGCACACGGCCGTGGGAGCAGTTTCTGGCCGAAAAATGGGCAAGTTTATGGCCGGCAATGAGGGGCCGTAACTCATGATCCGGCTGCGATGCGTTTCCGTTTGGACCAGCGGGGCCGTGAGGCGGGGGAACGATGGGGGGTTGGGCCGCGGTTTCTGGCCCGAAAAAAAATGGCAAGTTTATGGCGAGCGCCCGATTTTCCGTTTCGGCCCCTCGGGCGGTCGGTGGCAGCGGGGCCCTCGGTGGCGTCGGTCCCCCAGGCCCCCGGCGAGGCGCCCGGGCCCGGGGCCCGGGTGAGCTATAGCTACACGGCGGGCCGTGAGGGCAGTTTCTGGCCAAAAAAATGGGCAAGTTTTATGGCCGGGCAATGAGGGCCGTAACTCATGATCAGGGCTGCGATGCGGTTCCGTTTGGACCGGGGACCGTGAGGCGGGGGCAACGATGGGGGTTAGGGGCCGGCGGTTTCTGGCCAAAAATGGGCAAGTTTATGGCGAACGCCCGATTTTCCGTTTCGGCCCCTCGGGTGGTCGGTGGCGCGAGGTCCTCGGTGGCGTCGGTCCCAGCCCGAAGGCGGTCCCGGGGGCCCGGAGGCCGGCGCGCGGGCCAGCCGTGGGCCGGTGAGGGCTTTCTGGCCAGAAAAATGGGCAAGTTTTATGGCCCCAAGCAATGAGAAGGCGTAACTCATGATCGGGGCTGCGATGCAGTTCCGTTTGGACAGCGGGGGACCGTGAGGCGGGGAGCAGCGATGGGGGTTAGGGCCCGGTTTCTGGCCGAAAAATGGGCAAGTTTATGGCGAAACGCCCGATTTTCCGTTTTTGGACAGCCCCTCGGGGGCGGTCGGTGGCAGCGGGGCCCTCGGTGGCGTCGGTCCCCGCGGGCGGTCGGGCGGGTCAAGCCCCCGGCCCCGAGCCCCGGCCGTGTGGCTATGGCTATACACAGGCCGTGGGCGGTTTCTGGCCGAAAAATGGGCAAGTTTATGGCGGGCAATGAGGGGCCGTAACTCATGATCGGGGCTGCGATTGCGTTCCGTTTGGACAGCGGGACCGTGAGGCGGGGGGAACAGCGATGGGGGTTAGGGGCCGGTTTCTGGCGAAAAAATGGGCAAGTTTATGGCGAAACGCCCGATTTTCCGTTTTCGGCCTCGGGCGGGTCGGTGGCAGCGAGGAGCCCTCGGGGCGTCGGTCCCAGCCCAGAAGCGCAGTCGGTCGAGTCGGGCGCGGCCGTGGGCCGGGTGGCTATAGCACAGCCGTGACAGTTTCTGGCTAAAAAAATGGGCAAGTTTTATGGCGGAGCAATGAAGAGGGCGTAACTCATGATCGGGGCTGCGATGCGGTTCCGTTTGGGCCGCGGGACCGTGAGGCGGGGGCAGCGATGGGGGTTAGGCCGCGGTTTCTGCGAAAAAAATGGGCAAGTTTATGGACGAACGCCCGATTTTTCCGTTTTCGGCCCCTCGGTGGGCGGACGGTGGCAGCGGGGGCCCTCGGCGTCGGTCCCAGCGGCAGTCGGTCCCGGCGGCGGTCGGGCCCCTCGGGCAGCGCGGGCTATAGGCTCTCTTAGGCCAGTGGCCGGTTTCTGGCCGAAAAATGGGCAAGTTTATGGCCGGCAATGAGGGGCCGTAACTCATGATCGGGGCTGCGATGCGTTCCGTTTGGACAGCGGGGCCGTGAGGCGGGGAGCAAGCGATGGGGGTTGGGAGCCCGTTTTTCTGGCCAAAAATGGGCAAGTTTATGGCGAGCACGCCCGATTTTCCGTTTCGGCCTCTCGGTGGCGGTCGGTGGCAGCGGGGCCCTCGGTCGAAGCGTCGGTCCCAGCCCCGAGGCCGGTCGGAGGAGCGGCCGCCAGCCGGGTGGCTATAGCACCGGCCGTGAGCAGTTTCTGGCCGAAAAATGGGCAAGTTTATGGCCCCAATGAGGGCGTAACTCATGATCGGGGCTGCGATGCGTTCCGTTTGGGCCAGCGGGGACCGTGAGGCGGGGCAACAGCGATGGGGGTTGGGAGCCCGGGCGGTTTCTGGCCGAAAAAAATGGGCAAGTTATGGCGAAACGCCCGATTTCCGTTTTCGGCCTCGGTGGTCGGTGGTGGCGCGAGGTCCTCGGTGGCGTCGGTCCCAGCCGTGGCCCCGGTCGGCGGCGGCCGGGCCGGCGAGCGCCCAGGCCGGCCCGGTGGCCTTTCTGGCAAAAAAATGACCAAGTTTATGGCCCCAAAAGAGGGCCGTAACTCATGATCGAGGCTGCGATGCGGTTCCGTTTGGACAGCGGGACCGTGAGGCGGGGAACAGCGATGGGGGTTAGGGCCGCGGTTTTGGCGCCGAAAAATGGGCAAGTTTATGGCGAAAAAATTGGATTTTCCCGTTTTCGGCCCCTCGGGGGGCGGTCGGTGGCCGGCGGGGGGCCCTCGGGGGGCGTCGGTCCCAGCGGCCCCGTCGGGCCGGCGGGCGCGGCCCCGGAGGCCCAGGTGGGCTATAACCTGCTGGCCGTGAGGACAGTTTCTGGCCAAAAATGAGCAAGATTTATGGCGGAGCAATGAGGGCCGTAACTCATGATCCAGGGCTGCGATGCGGTTCCGTTTGGACCGGCGGGACAGTGATGCGTGGGAAGCGATGGGGTTAGGGAGGCCGCGGTTTCTGGCCGAAAAAATGGGCAAGTTTATGGCGAGCGCCCGATTTTCCGTTTTCGGCCCCTCGGTGGCGGTCGGTGGCCCGCGGGGCCTCGGTGGCGTCGGTCCCAGCGAAGGGTCCCGGTCGGGGCAAGGCGCGCGGCCCCGCGGGCCGGTGGGCTATAGCACCACGGCGGAGCAGTTTCGGACCCGGCCCCAAAGGCGCAGGCAATGAGGCCGTAACTCATGATCGGGGCTGCGATTGCGGTTCCGTTTGGGCCCAGCGGGACCGTGAGGCGGGGACAACGATAGGGTTGGGGCCGGCGGTTTCTGGTAGAAAGATGGGCAAGTTTATGGGGGAACGCCCGATTTTCCTGTTTTCGGCCCCTCGGGGGCGGTCGGTGGCCGGCGAGGGCCTCGGTGGCGTCGGTCCCAGCGAGGCGGGTCGGTCGGCGAGCGCAGGCCCAGCGCGGCACAGCCCGTGAGCTATTTCTGGCCAAAAACAAGTTTATGGCCCGGGCAATGAGGGGCCGTAACTCATGATCGGGGCTGCGGTGCGGTTCCGTTTGGACCCGCGGGACCGTGGCGCGGGGGAGCGATGATGATGGGGTTAGGGCCCGGTTTCTGGCCGAAAAATGGGCAAGTTTATGGCGAGAATGCCGATTTTTCCGTTTTCGGCCCCTCGGTGGTCGGTGGCAGCGGGCCCTCGGTGTCGGTCCCAGCGTGGCGGTCGGGAGTCGGGCGGGCGGCGGCCCCAGCGAGGCCGGGTGGCTATAGTGATTTCGGCCCGGGCAAGATTTTATGGCGGGCAATGAGTAGCCGTAACTCATGATCGGGGGCTGCGATGCAGTTCCGTTTGGGCCGGCGGGACCGTGAGCGCGGGAGCAACAGCGATGGGGGGTTAGGGCCGGCGGTTTCTGGCCAGAAAAATGAGCAAGTTTATGGCGAGCGCCGATTTTCCGTTTCGGCCCCTCGAAGCGGTCGGTGGCAGCGAGGGAGCCCTCGGTGGCGTCGTCCCCCGGCCCGAGAGGCCCCGAAGTCGGGGCCGGCGGCGCGGCCCCGAGCGAGACAGGTGGCTATAACACTTCACGGCCGAGCGAGCAGTTTCTGGCCGAAAAAAAAATGGCAAGTTTTATGGCCGGGCAATGAAGGGCCGTAACTCATGATCGAGGCTGCGATTGTGCGTTCCGTTTGGGCCCAGCGGGGCCCGTGAGCGAGGGCAGCGATAGGGGGTTAGGAGCAGCGGCGGTTTCTGGCGAAAAATGGGCAGTTTATGGCGAAACGCCGATTTTTTTCCGTTTTCGGCCCCTCGGCGGTCGGTGGCGTGGCAGCGGGGCCCTCGGTGGCGTCGGTCCCAGCCCGGCGGTCAAGGGCGAAAAATGGGCGGTGCCGGGTGGCTATAACTACGGCCGGCCCCAAAGAGCCCGGAGTTTCTGACGGCCCCGGATGGCAAGTTTTATGGCGGGCAATGCCCAAGAGGCCGTAACTCATGATCATGGGCTGCGATGCGGGCTTCCGTTTGTTCCGTTTGGACCCGGCGGGACCGTGGCGGGCGCGGTGGGGGGTTAGGGGCCCGTGGTTTCTGGCCGAAAAATGGCAAGTTTATGGCGAAACGCCCGGTTTTCCGTTTCGGCCTCTAAGCGGTCGGTGGCGAGGAGCCTCGGAGGCGTCAGTCCCCGGCGAGGCCAGTCGGTCCCAGCGGGCCTCGGTGGCGCCCCAGCGGGCCCAGGTGAGCTATAACACCGCGCCCGTGAGCCAGTTTCTGGCCGAAAAATGGCAAGTTTATGGCCCCAAGCAATGAGGGCCGTAACTCATGATCCGGGCTGCGGTGCGTTCCGTTTGGACCGGCGGGACCGTGTGGCGGGGGGCAACGCGATGGGGGTTGGGAGGCCCGGTTTTCTGGCGAAAAAAATGGGCAAGTTTATGGCGAAAACGCCCGATTTTCCCGTTTTCGCCCCTCGGCAGTGGTCGCGTGGCGGCGGGGTCCCTCGGTGGCGTCGGTCCCGTGCGGGGGAGTCGGCGGGCGGGCGCGGCCCCCGGGCCAGGTGAGCTATAACACGGCCGTGAGCAGTTTCTGGCCGAAAAATGGGCAAGTTTATGGCCGGAGCAAAGAGGCCGTAACTCATGATCAGGGCTGCGGTGCGGTTCCGTTTGGGCCAGCGGGACCGTGAGGCGGGGGCAGCGATGGGGTTGGGGCCCGGTTTCTGGCGAAAAAAATGGGCAAGTTTATGGCCCGAGCCCCGAGCCCGATTTTCCGTTTCGGCCCTCGGGCGGTCGGTGGCAGCGGGGAGCCCTCGGTGGGCGTCGGTCCCAGCGCCGCAGCGGTCGGGCGGCCTGGCCGCAGCCCCGGCCCGAGGCCGGGTGGGCTATAGCACACGGCCGTGACCCGTTTCTGGCCGAAAAAATGAGCAAGTTTATGGCGGGCAAGTCATGAAGAGCCGTAACTCATGATCCCGGGGCTGCGATTGCAGTTCCGTTTGGACCAGCGAGGCCGTGAGGCGGGGGCAGCGATGGGGGTTGGGGCCGCGGTTTCTGGCGAAAAATGGGCAAGTTTATGGCGAACGCCCGATTTTCCGTTTCGGCCCCTCGAAGCGGTCGGTGGCAGCGAGGCCCGGTGGCGTCAGTCCCCGGCCCAGTCGGGCCGGGCGGCGCGCCCCCCGCGGGCCGGGTGGGCTATAGCACACAGGCCGTGAGGACAGTTTCTGGCCGAAAAATGAGCAAGTTTTATGGCCAAAGCAATGAGAAGCGTAACTCATGATCCGGGGCTGCGATGCGGTTCCGTTTGGACAGCCGGCGGGACCGTGAGGCGAGGGAACAGCGATGGGGGTTGAGGCCGTGTTTTCTGGCGAAAAAAATGGGCAAGTTTATGGCGAGCCTTGATTTTCCGTTTTAGGCCCTCGGGCGGTCGTGGCAGGGCCCTCGGGCGTGTCGGTCCCGGTGAGGCAGGTCAGGCGGCAGCGGTAGGCGGGAGGTTCAGCCCGTGAGGCAGTTTCTGGCCAAAAAATGGGCAAGTTTATGGCCCGGCAATGAAGAGCCGTAACTCATGATCGGGGCTGCGATGCAGTTCCGTTTGGGCCGGCCAGACCGTGAGTGAGGCGAGCAGCGATGGGGAGTTAGCCGGCGGTTTCTGGCCGAAAAAAATGGGCAAGTTTATGGCGAACCCGATTTTCCGTTTTCGGCCCCTCGGTGGGCGTCGGTGGCAGCGGGAGCCCTCGAGGCGTCCCCGGTCCCAGCGGGCAGTCACAGTGAGGCAGGCGGGCGGCCCCCAGCGAGGCAGGTAGGGCTATAACACACCTTGGAGCCCAATTGGGCAAGTTTTATGGCGGGCAATTTTCCGGGCCGTAACTCATGATCAGGGCTGCGATGCGGTTCCGTTTGGACCGGGGGCCGTGAGGCGGGGCAACGATGGGGGTTGGGCCGCGGTTTCTGGCCGAAAAATGGGCAAGTTTATGGCGAAATCTTGCCTTTTCCGTTTTAGGCCCCTCGGGGCGGTCGGTGGCGGCGGGCCCTCGGTGGCGTCGGTCCCAGCGCTTTGAGCCCCGTGGGTAAAGGCGGAGCAGTCCCAGAGGCCAACGCCCCCTAGCTATAGCACCTCAGCCCGGAGGCAATTCTATAGCAAAATGGAGCAAGTTTTATGGCGGAGCAATGAGAGGCCGTAACTCATGATCGGGGCTGCGATGCGGTTCCGTTTGGGCCGCGGGACCGTGAGGCGGGGAGCACGCGATGGGGGTTGGGGCCCAGTTTCTGGCGAAAAATGGCAAGTTTATGGCAACACGCCGATTTTCCGTTTTCCATTTCGGCCCCTCGGGGCGGTCGGTGGCAGCCGAGGTCCTCGGTGGCGTCGGTCCCGGCGGGGTCGGTCGCGGCGGGCGGGCGCGGCCCCGAGGGCCCCGGTGGGCTATAGCACAGGCCGGCGGAGCAGTTTCTGACAAAGAAAAATGGCAAGTTTATGGCTCAATGAGGCCGTAACTCTGATCGGGGCTGCGATGCAGTTCCGTTTGGGCCAGCGGGACCGTGAGGCGGGGGCAGCGATGGGGTTAGGAGCCGCGGTTTCTGGCGAAAAAAAAGTTTATGGCCGAAACGCCCGATTTTCGTTCGGCCCCTCGTTGTCGGTGGCCTGGCGTGAGGCCCTCGGTGGCGCGTCGGTCCCCGTGAGCCGGTCAAGGCTCGGCCGGGGCCCCAGCGCGGCCCCAGCGACCTGAGGTGGGCTATAGCTTACCAAATGGACCCCAGTTTCTGGCTGAAAAATGGGCAAGTTTATGGCAAAATGAGAGGCCGTAACTCATGATCGGGGCTGCGATTGCGGTTCCGTTTGGACCAGCGGACCGTGAGGCGGGGAACAGCGATGGGGTTGGGCCCCTGCGGTTTCTGGCGAAAAAATGACAAGTTTATGGCGAAGTTTAACGCCGATTTTCCGTTTTCGGCCCTCGGTGATCGGTGGCGGCGGGGTCCTCGGTGGGCGTCGGTCCCGTAGGCGAGGCCGGTGAGGGCGGGCGGGCAGTCCCGGCGAGGCAGGGTGCTAGCTACCTGCTTCTGGCCAGCGGAGCAGTTTCTGGCCAATGAAAAATGGGCAAGTTTATGGCCGGGCAATGAGAAGCCGTAACTCATGATCGAGGCTGCGATGCGGTTCCGTTTGGACAGCGGGACCGTGAGGCGGGGAACGATAGGGGGTTAGGGAGGCCGTTTTCTGGCCGAAAAAAATAGGCAAGTTATGGCGAAACGCCGATTTTCCGTTTTAGCCCCTCGGGGCGGTCGGTGGCAGGGGCCCTCGGTGGGCGTCGTCCCAGCGAGGTGGCGTCGGTGAAGGCGGGCTGGCGGCCCCGTGCGGGCCGGGTGGGCTATAGCACCGCCGTGGGCAGTTTCTGGCCAAAAAAATGGCAAGTTTTATGGCGGGCAATGAGGGCCGTAACTCATGATCGGGGCTGCGATGCGTTTCCGTTTGGGCCCAGCGGGGCCGTGAGGCGGGGAGCAGCGATGGGGGTTAGGGCCCGTGGTTTCTGGCGTAGAAAAATGAGCAAGTTTATGGCGAGCGCGATTTTCCGTTTCGGCCCCTCGGTGTCGGTCGGTGGCGTGAGGGGGCCCTCGGGGCGTCGGTCCCAGCGTGAGCGGTCAAGGCTATAGCGGAGTCGCAGCCCAGCGAGGCCGGTGAGCTATAGCACAGCCGGATTTCTGGCCGAAAAATGGGGCAAGTTTATGGCCAGCCCCAATGAGGCCGTAACTCATGATCCGGGGCTGCGATTGCAGTTCCGTTTGGGCCAGCGGGGCCGTGAGGCGGGGGAGCGATAGGGGGTTGGGAGCCCCGGTTTCTGGAAAAATGAGCAAGTTTATGGCGAAACTTTGGCGATTTTCCGTTTCGGCCCCTCGGTGGCGGTGGCGGCGAGGAGCCCTCGGTGCGTCGGTCCCAGCGGCGGCCGTCGGTCGGGCGGGCCAGCCCCCCGAGGTGGCCGGTGGGCTATACACCGTGAAGACAGTTTCTGGCTAGAAAAATGGGCAAGTTTTATGGCGGGCAATGAGGGCCGTAACTCATGATCGGGGCTGCGATGCAGTTCCGTTTGGACCGGACCGTGAGCGAAGGCAGCGATGGGGTTAGGCCGGCAGTTTCTGGCCAAAAATGGAGCAAGTTTATGGCGAACAGCCGTTTTGTTTCGGCCCGGGCGGTCAGCTCGGGCCCTCAGTGGCGTCGGACTCGGTCGGGCGGCCGTGAGGCAGCTGGGGCGCGCGGCCCGGTTAGGCCGGGTGGGCTATAACACCAATGGCGTGAAGTTTCTGGCTGAAAAATGACCGGCCCCCAGGAAATGAGGGCCGTAACTCATGATCCCGGGAGCTGCGATTGCTGATTCCGTTTGGACCGTGGGGCCGTGAGGCGGGCAGCGATGGGGTTAGGAGCCGTGGTTTCACGGCGAAAAATGGGCAAGTTTATGGCGAGCACTGCTGATTTTCCGTTTTCGGCCCTCGGGCGCGGTCGGTGGCAGCGGGGCCCTCGGGCGTCGGTCCCCGGTCGGGGCCGGGCGGCCCCGGCGGGGCCCCGGTAGGCTATAACACACGGCCGTGGAGCCAGTTTCTGGCTGAAAAATGAGCAAGTTTATGGCGGGCAATGAGAGCCGTAACTCATGATCGGTCGGATTTGATTGCGGTTCCGTTTGGGCCAGCGGGGATCGTGAGAGGCGAGGAGCAACGATGGGGGTTGGGAGCCGCGGTTTCTGTAGAAAAATGGAAAAGTTTATGGCGAAGCCCGATTTTCCGTTTTTTTAGGGCGTCAGTGGCGGCAGAGGCCCTCGTGGCGTCAGTCCCGGCGATGGAGTCGAGGCAGGGCGGCCTGGTCGAGGCAGGTGGGCTATAGTACCGGCCCGTGAGCAGTTTCTGTGCCAGGGCGACAGTTTTATGGCGGAACAATAGAGACCGTAACTCATGATCTGAGCTGCGGTGATTAGTTCCGTTTGGGCCAGCGGGACCACGTGAGGCGGGGAGCAATGATGGGGTTAGGGCAGCGGTTTCTGGCAAAAAAATGCAAGTTTATGGCAGCGCTTGGAATTTTCCGTTCGGCCCTCGAAGCCCGGTCGAGTGCAATGAGGAGGCCCCTCAGTGGCGTCAGTCC
>JASUUI010000038.1:0-25279 GCA_030444775.1 Atalantia buxifolia | reverse complement strand
AGGAACCTCTGTTGAGTGTGGATGAAAGTAACCAATTGAGTTTTCCATGGATGAAACTTGGAGTCTTGGTTCTGGTCTGGTTCTGTTTCTCTGTTCTTTATCTTTTTCGCGGCAACCGTTATGGGCAGGTATGCTTTCTTGTTCAAATTCTTATACCTGCGTGATCTAGTTTATGTTGGTTGCAGATGTTGTAGTAGGATATATATCGTATCAAACATGATGATATACACGGTAAATTTTTTAGTAAATGATCAAGTGAAAAAGCTTAGTATAAGAATTGACTAGTCTTCCCAGTTTCATGACCCATTGACGTTTAATTTTTATTCATTTATTTTCATTGTTTTCTTTTAATTACGTCGAATAGGCTTCCTGGTATATACTTTGGACAATCCCTCTGAAAACGAATTGGGTAGGATAATGGTGGTTGCATTTTCACTGTCCCTTCATGGAATTGTCCGTAGATTCATGGTCCCATGGTTTCCACTATCGGTCTATCGCCAGGGGACAATCTAGTGGTGGGGAGGGGGGCGGGGACGCCTACTGAAAGATACCCTTGACATAAAGTTGAGAATGACACAAAGTTGAGAATTTGGCAGTTTCATAGTTGGTGCATCCAAAACAAGACTAGGAAGCAGATTTTATATGCTAAAGTGGTTTCAATTTGTTATGGATAACGATCGCGAAAAGAATATTTCTATTCTGCCTCTATCTGCGTGATTCCATTCTGTATATTCTATATTGGTATATCATACGAACTTTTATCTAGGTTGCATTATAAGTTAGGAACTTTGGATTATATTATGAGCTAAGTCGTTCTGAAAGTAATGTTGATCGTTGATCCATATGAAGATTTACATGTATAAGTGCATATGTAGGTTGGTGTTGGCCTGCATTTGATCAAAGTCCACGTTCCATCAATTCCAAAAGTCTCTTTCTGTTGATGAAGGAATAGTTACAGAAAGGTACTTCAATTTTGAGTTCCCAAACAAGGGATAAGCTGCTGGTTAGGCATAGGCCTCGCTGTGTATCATAGAGAGTATCTGTTGTATGAAGATAAATTGGGTCAATGTAACCTATATAATTTTTCATTTCAGTACTTTCTTTCCGTAGATCTTAGAAACCAATAACTGAAATAATTACGAATTTCAGCATAGAGGCCAAGTAATGGTTCAGCAGCTCATACATTTAACAATTGAATGAAATATAAATAAGAAAAATCACTTAAGTGTTTATTGCTCATAATTTGAATGAAATTGACTCTTTATTCATGTGCAGTTCATAGTAGTTCTGGTGTATGACTATCAAAAACGTGATGCAGGGTATAATAACCATGAAGCCTTGTGGAGTAGGATACTGGATTGTCTCATCCTCCAAATTCCTCTAGCCATTGCATTTACAGCATGGATCCTGTGTAGAAAAGAGAGCACCCAGTACCAAGCTCCAAACCAGCAGGTGCTCAAACGAACACAAATTACAGCCAAAAATTGACAAGCATCTTATTAGAAGTTTACTGTTTATCCCTTTATGTAAGGGCAAAACTTGTCTAAAATTTAAGCTCTTTGTGAAGGGCATAGAAGACTTAACTAGGAGAGGAACGTCTAACAAGCTCATTTTCCCATCGATGGCGCTGCTGGCGGGGATATTGGGTGGACTCTTTGGAATTGGAGGTGGAATGCTTATTAGTCCACTTCTTCTTCAAATTGGGACATCACCTGAGGTAATTCTGCTATCGATCTACTCATTCCAAATTGTACAATGGCTACTAGTATGTAACCCAAGCTATCACTTTTCTTCTGATAGGTAACGGCAGCAACTTGTTCTTTCATGGTTTTTTTCTCATCAACTATGTCAGCATTCCAATATCTATTGTTGGGCATGGAGCAAAGTGGAACTGCTCTCATCTTTGCCATAATCTGTTTTGTTGCATCTCTTCTGGGATTGCTGGTGGTTCAGGGAGCTATACAAGAATTTGGAAGGGCGTCCCTCATTGTATTTTCAGTCAGTATAGTGATGGCTTTGAGTACCGTCTTGATAACCAGTTTTGAAGCTCTTGATATTTGGAGGGACTATACATCTGGGAATTATATGGGGTTCAAGTTGCCCTGCTAGAAACAACCATGTATACAAGGTCAGCAGACGAACTGAATTTTGTTACCAATTTTGAATGAACATAGGCCCTTACTAAATGTAACGTTTGTATATGCTTGGTGATGGCCATGTAGAAACTGTGAACTTTTTGATGAGAAAAATAACTCCAATTTAAATCTCTATCCATCCATCTTCAACTTCAAAATATTCATTTCATTGTCTGGTCAGTTGCTATAATTTCCTAAGATGTTAAATTTTCAGAGAACCGGCTGTTTGAAGCCTTACAAAAAGACATTGGCTTTACTTTTACATGCCACTTGAAGCAAGTTCAACTTCTCATCCCTTCCTGGGTTTGATAAAAGTAAAATGTCAGAACTGCACTAACATCTAAAACATTCGATAAAGAATGACCAAGCAAGCCATCATTTTGACCGGTCAAAATTGGCACTAACAAAATTTGTTTGATGGGAATTACGTGTTATCCGACAATAAATGAGTTCCAAGTTTCCCAATAAAACCAGTGTATTCTCATAGATCCCCAACTTAAAGCAAATAAAATTGTGAAAACAACACCGAGATCTCTGTCAAGATTCATTATCAACAAATTAAGGCATCTTGTGCTGAGGGAAGGCAGACCCAGAAAAGCCTGCAAATTTAAGCAACTGGAGGACGGAGAACATGATCCTGTGACGTATCGACAGTAGCAGGCGGCATGAACTGCCACATGGAAACTCCAGGATAGCCAACTAAGGGCACCAATTTGCCACCAACAACTTGACCTGGTGCAGAAAATGGAGCCGCAACTGGAGGAGGATGAGGTAGGAAGGCAGGCTGAGAACTCAAGGCTTTTACTTGCCTCTCAAGATTTTCCTTCTCATTTTTTAGCCTTTGTTTCTCGTCACGAAGCTCATTCTTCTCACACTACAAAACAGAGCCTATTCAACGTAACCCAACAAGAACTGAATGCACACGCACAATCTATGACAGAATCTATTTTTTTGATCCAAAGGAAAACACTGAAACAGAAAAGAGTTGCTTATTTCCGCAATCTCTTAAATCCTATGTTACTGATCCTATAGCACCAAGGCTCTTCCTTCAAATTTCCAGTGTTCCTTTAGCAATAATTCTATCCTATTCAATTGCCTAGTAAAGCACTCACATTGCACTCAACAATATGAGAAGAGCAACTGATAACGAAATTGAAGCACACCTTTAATTCATTGATCTTCCCCAACAGATTTTCATTTGACACCTTAAGTTTTTGAGCTTCATCACGCAGTTGAGTCACCATCTGAACAGCATCAACCAATAAAACTGTCTTGTCCATTTTAGCAGGCCTTCCAGGATCCAGAATAGAAGCCAATTCCATGAACCTTAAGATAAAGCCAGATTTAGTACATAACACAAAGAGGGAGAGAAACAAAAGCACTATAGATTCAGGGCATGCCTGTCATGTAGCCTATCTCTCCGCATTTTCTCTCTACAAGCTTTAGAACCAGATGCACTGCAGGACCCAGATCTCACCCTGGCATAGAATCATTCAATAAAAACTGAAACATGAAAAGAAAGCATAAAGAGAAGGATAGCACAACAAATATTTTCCAACAATGACAACACTGCATATACAGAGCAGCTATATAGTAACTCTTAACAGATGAAAATAAGCACCTACGTACCTTTTCCTGAAGCCAGTTTCCTTGAAAGCATCCAAATTGCCTAAGGAATCATCGAATTCCGCACTGTTAAAATGATAAGTAATACATGAGTATGTCTTTAAAGCATAAATTATTATGCCCTAGAGAGCCCATAATCCCAACAAAAACAAGTGGAAATTTTCTAGCTCCTCAAAATAAGTATAGAGCAAAACAAGATAAGATGGTAATGCATTTAAGTTTTCTTTCAAAAAACTGAATAGAGAAACCACATAGGAGTGTCAACACAAATGCATAATCAAGTGACCAAACATGTCAGATGATGATAAAAATAAAAAAATTCAAAATTATCATACTAATAGGAATTTAAGAAGTGAAATAGTATAATGGTTCTGAACAGTTTCTTCTCTTTCATATTACATTAGCTAACTACACGAATGATATTAATATTAAATATCCTTTCACATCCCCTTAAATACATCAATAGAAAAAAATGATCATCATTTATTTTCTTTAATTTCCTCTGCCTTTCTCAAGCTTAACACTTTGTTTGAAACAATGATGTAACATATATTTTACTTATATCAATCAAAGTTAACTGAAATAGCAGTAACATGATTAAATTTTCTAGTACTGGTCCAATAATAAGATTTAACCTTGCCGACCATTACAAGTAAAATAAACTCCTAAAATATAAAACAAAGACCATACATACTCATCCGGCATTGTTGCTAAAAGTAACTAACAATGAAATAGCTAAATTTTAGGACTACGCAGTGCATGTGCATAAAATTGACAAGCAACATGGAACAAACTTTAAACGCATAATAACACCGCATGCATGGATACCTGAGAGGAGGATTTGAGGTGGAAGAAGACCAAAGAACCTCCGGAGGATCAAGGGAGGGGAGGTCGCCACCAGAGACACCAATGTCATCTAACAAACCACAATCGAATATCCAGTTGGAAGTATAGGGTGATGACATATCTCCTGCTCCGTTATGATACTGCTGTGTCTCAATGGCAATGGCAATGCAATGATGATGTTACGAGTCAAACGGCGTGCCTTAGGAATGAAAAAGATCATAAAAGTGGAATGAGTGAACTCGGTTGGTTCGTTTGATGGCGAAAAAGATATAGAAGAATAATGAGAAAGTGGAATAAAAAGGATTTTCTGAGAGAGAGAGACACCCCACATGATCTTCCACTACCACCACAAGAAAAGAAAGAAAGCAACGCAGCATTGTCTTCATTTTTATTTTTTCATCTCTTTAATTTAAGTAAATATGGTGACGAAAATAGATGTTGGGCCTTCAAGTGGTAGCCCATTTCCAGTAACGCATTTGTGAGTGAGGCCTGATTGCACTCCTATTCTTGGATAAGTACATTGCATCAGAGACGTAGGGTGGGTGACTGAAAAGAGGTTGTAAACCATTATTATACGTATTGTACGGCATTCTACTGCAAGGAAATTGTTAACATCACGTCCAAACCGTTAAAAATTATTTGGATAAGGACAAACTGATGAAAAGAGGTTGTAATCTTAAATAAAATCGACCACAACAGACGATACCACAATTTTATCCAAAATCAATTCAATTTCAATAATAATTATTGACTGATCTAACTACTATATCCAATCAGAAGATTATATAACAATGCAGACTGAATCTTTATCAATAATTTGTAAGACGCAAGCCTTTTTCTTTCAGCAAAATTAAGCAGACACCCCCATGACTACAGAAGCCAAATTCAGTACATAATCCCATAATTTAAACCTTATGAGCAGAAATAAAAAATTTCATTTATGCTACATGCAAAGTATGCACGTCGATAACCCAAAATTCAGACATCAAACAGAGGTTACACAACCAACTTTGATAAATTTATTGTGAAATGGATGTAATACAGCGTAGGGTAAACCATCAAAGCAAAAGCAGGTTCATTACATAATTCTGGATTATAATCGAAACACTTGAAAGCCAGAATCAAACAACTTAACAAACCTGTCTAACGCAAAAAACAAGCACAACCACATATTTCACAGATTCAAGCTATGTACAAAAACCACAAAGCAATCCGATGTTACTAGGCTACATATACACGAATGGATTGAACAAAACTATCAATCCTTTTCCTTATCTCTTCTGGATTGGCACCCACTAGCTTGTCCACTACAGCCCCTTCCCTCATCAGCAAAAATGTTGGCATGGCCTTTACCTCCAGTTTAGACGCCACATCCTGACCAAGCAGGCAGAAAAATCGCAGAATAAGAATCAAACAATCGAGCATTAATTTACTGGGCCTCTCTTTATCACATAGTTATTACGAACAGATTGAACAACGTTCATCAACTACCTTGTCAACTCTAAGGCAGCCGTTAAGTTACATTACATGTAACTTATAGTTGACCCAAAAGTAGTTTCCATGACCCCTAATTATTTGACAAGCAACAACTGAGTCATACAAGAAAACTTGATTTTGGGTAGTTAGCAAGACCCCTAACTTTAATAGTTAAAAGATTATCTAAAAACATGAACGCCACATTCAAAATATGGTTTTTATTAGGTGGTTATGATCACCTATCTTTCGTGACACTTGGCAATGAAAGATTCTCAAATTGACCATGGATAATAAGGAAACTTGAAAATTATAAATTGTTTAGAACAACTCATTGGTTGGTGAAAATTTTGCAAAAATTTAATTATAGAGTAAAATAATTATAATATCTGCTGCTCGGTTTGTCCTATTCAAAAACAGTTTAGTTGGTACTTGGTAGCATTTTATAATACATAGTAGCATTACAGCAAATCTGAACTTTAAAATCTATAACCATGTCTGTAATGACAAAAAAAAAAAAATCCTAAAATCTGTGAATTCAAAAATGTATGTAAGAACTTACATTAAAATATATAGAAATAAGAAAACTATTTAATATCCTAGAGCAGCAAATGGAAATTGCTCATATATAATATAGCTATGGGAATGGAAGGAAAATGGTAGCTACTTGTTGTATGCCAACCTATCTCTATCTAAAAGGCAGACACTTATCATCAGCTTCGCATGTTGTCACCTAGCAGGCATGTATTTAAAAGATAACCCGTTTCTTCAGTTTATCAAACTATGGCGGAGACACAAATCAAAATTGAATGTGAAAATCACTTCCCATTCAAAATGCAAACATATCCAATAGATAGTGCATCTGTTCTGCGAGAAACATTCTAAGAACTACAAAATAAATAGTGAAAAAGTAATAAAGTGAAATGAATATAAAATTATATAGTGGAGAGGGGAAAAGAATTACCTTGACATCGTCAACATCAACAGAAAGAAACAGGACATCAGGATACGCTGAGGCCAGTTCTTCAAATAATGGATTCATGGCCACAGAAGGCATGCACCAAATAGCAGTAAAGTGTGCAACTACCTGCAATAATAATCAGCAAGACAGCGTTGTTGCTAGAATGACGTTTTGATATGAAAATTGAAGGATTGAGGGAAGAACATGAACATACAGGACAGCCTTGATTGTTGGCTTGGGAGACAAAAAGTTTCCCAAGATTCAACTGAATCTACTTTCACAACTCTCGATTTGTTCTGCTGCTCCTGTGCCGCTGCTTCCATGTCTTTCTTCTTCCTCTTCTAGGGTTTGGAAATAGACAGATAGATATTGTGTCGGTGTAAACAACAACAGATCACCTTCGCGTTCTAGATTGGATGTTTGGATCATTAGACAAAGTATGAATGGCTTATGAATGGGCCCCACTGCTTTCTCATACCGTTCTTATCTGGTTTGGTCCAACTTTCATATTGTGCGCGTTTGTTATACAAAATTAACAAAATATTTTTGTTTTTCTTCAACTCAATGGACAAAGTATTTAGTATTCAGAAAGCCAATGGGAGATGACTGTTGTCCCAGAAACCTTTTTTAGGACCTTGCTTTTCTATGTCCAAATTCTAAGGAAATTAAAAATTATACTTTATTAACAGCGAATCATTTTTGAAAGAATGATTGGTCCGTGAAAATCGACAGTCAACATGCCATTGTCATTTAGGATCTTGTACCCTTCCCGAAATATGTGTGTGTTTCTCTGTTTTTTTTTTTTTTCCCAACTCTACTTAATGGAACTTGACATTCTAGCTCAAAAGTGAAAACTAGAACCATTTTTGTATTTGTGGAGGATCGAATTTTTCTCTTAGAAGTGCATTTGTTCAGGACAACTTCTCCATGAAGACTTTATTAAGAAATACAGATCACAAAAATGGGGCATACGCTCACAGTAAAATATTGGATTTTAAAAAAGTAGGATTAGGTGCATCAGGAAATTATTGCTCGACATTCATCGCCCAATCATTCGAATATTGAAAAAATAGTAATAATAAGAAAAACCATCGGCGCCCACAGAAGGTCTTGTCTTCAGAAAACATCTGCGCAACTGTATATGGATCCCACAGAAATACGCAAGCAAAAGTTCCCTGAAAAAAATAAAAAATAAAAAGTACAAAATAACAGAGTGAAAAGGACTCAATTTCACTATCAATAAAAGTACATATTACAGAAATTGCTTCCGCGGTTCTACCTTCAAATTGTATTCATCAACTGATGAACTTTGTCATACAACAAACAATAGTCACCTTTATAAGCCAATAAATTAACTATCATGCAATGAAAAGAAAAATTAAGATCCTATAATCTCACCATGACAACCCACTCCAGTGCATGTCGGACACAGTCATTATGAACATGACAAAGTAAACACGTCAGTATTTCAACCATAACTCAACCGAGAATCAGCAGCCTTCAAAGTCAATTGGCGACTGGGAACCCCACTTTCGCAGGCATTGACTCTCGCAAACGTAGAGAGCAAAGGGACTCACCAACGGATGGAGGATCAGGCGAGATGTTAACAAACATTAAAGTTTTAGAATCTCTCCCAAGACACGGCTGTTCAAAATACAAAACACTAGTTAGAAAGACAAATTGATTCCAATAAAAAAAAAAATATGAGACGATTCTTGCAGATATTCCAGCCGCTTTCTCTGAGTAAGAAAGGCAAGAATCTTCCCATATATTCTTACATTTTGCTTTTTACAAGCTTCATTAAGAATACTGTATTAAAAGATGTTGAGGACAAACAATCAAAGAAACAATAGAAAACAAACAATCATAGAATGAGCTCTATATGCTCACTAATGCTCCCAGTGATAAAGGATCAGATACAAAATTATAAGATAGCAGTAATAATTACTTTCGTATTTACAGCTTCTGAGGTTCTACCATACACAAAAACTCTTGTTGATTTCAATTGTATGAAGGGATAGGCCTCCACTGCTTTAGATGTGGGTGTTATGGACATAGAGAGGAGAATTTTCTATTAGGTGATAAACGAACTATGGAAAAGTACAAAACGATATGTTTACCACATACTGAGTGTGGTATAATATTGGTTGAGCTGTGGTATAATATTGGTTTCTCTAACTAATGTAATCTATTTTCTTCCTCTCAGAAGTCTTGAGGAAAAGGTCAGTGATTATGAATTAAAAACATGGAGAACACACAAGGTCAAAGCTGTTTCGAATCCGCCTTACCTGAAGAAGATATGTCAGCTTCGAGTTCCTATATGGAATATGATCCTCCTTCTTTGCTAAGGCAAATATAACATCACTCAATGATGACAGGCTTTTATTTATGGCCTGATTGTGTAGAAACATCAGCATGATCATCAAAACCACATGAATAACATATATAGCAAACACAAAAAGAAATTCCAAAGGCTTAAGTTAAGATATTTTACATAAAAAAATACCTGAGTTTCTTTCAAACGGTCACCAGTTGCTCCACTTCTCGATAATCGCCACTTCCAGCTAGATCAATGAGGTTTAAGACTCCCTGCACTTGTTGTTCAGTTGCCTAGCAAAGCAAGAGAAGATATGTCAACAATTTATTAAAAAATAATAAAGAAAAAGGACTGTAGTTTTACAAGAGAACGTACTTCATTTACTCCAAATATTCGTAACGTGAAGACAAAATGGCTTCTTGATGAATACTCATTCATTTGAGTCTTGCCCACAGACCTAGCCAAAAAAAAAAAACATATACGAAAGTTTCAATCATTTTACTCTGTTCTCATTTACGCAATCAACAAAAATATTGCTTATTCCCATTACCTAATGAAAATAATGCATTTTAGAAAATAGAAAAAAATCTGCTAAGCATTACCTGCTCTGTGCAGCCTGCCTTAAAAGCGATGAAATCTCTGATATGTTACAGACATCAACAATGGTAAGGTCGCTGACATGAGTGTTTCCATTTGCATCATGTTTAATTGCATACTGCTTTCCAGGAACACCATTCTCCGTACGTGTCAAATCTGAACCACCAGCTCGACTTGTTGACAACAGATCACGGATAGTTTCATTATATATCTCCAACATTGAGGCCTTCAATTTTCAGAAATGAAGTTAAAATTTTAATAAACACTTGTTAAATCAAAAATTAAAGATGCCGTGACGGTGTGTACCTGCATTTTGTACTTCCAGCCCTGTACTAAAAGGGACTGACTGGTTTGGAATATCTGCTCCAACGAGCGTGAATCAGCCCTTTATTTTCCTGTGCTTCTGGGTTACCCATCATAGTATATGTTTTACCAGAGCCTGTCTGACCATAAGCAAATATGCAGACCTGCATAAAGAATACATCACACAAAAGATTAAAGACAAGTTATAAATTCATGTGACAATTAAATTTCAGTTTCTTTTTCTGTGCAATTTCAAATAGAACTTTAACTAATTTTGATAATAGATAAGCAATAACAGAAAATTATTGTTTGCAAAAATTAAGATGTTAGCGTTGCCAGTGAAACTATGCCCATATCCAACAACAGCCACAACACCACAACAACCAAGTGCAACTAACCCTACCCTTCAATTAGGACTTCTTAAGACAGACCTTTAAAATAAAGAACTAGATCATCAACGAGAAAACCAGTCAGCTTACTCAAGTTTTTAAACCAAAACATTAGCTATTATCTCTCAACCAATATCGGGTCCAATGAACAACTTCTGTTCGATTTTTAAGAGGTAAATACGAAATTATCACCTTATAACCGCTCAAGGGCGCTTTGTACTAACTGTGATATTTCTAAAAGACATCCTGCTGGGATGCTTCATGATTGAAAACTTTGTCAAACGTAAAGGGAAATTTCTGCCCTGCTCATAATATAATAGAAAGTTAATGTACGATAAGAAATGAGTTAAAGAAATTAAATGTTAAAAATAATAATAATAATACCACATACCATTTTGTATCAAATCGATGCCCCTTCCTTGAGATTCTAAAGATGTGGATAAGAAATGATCAAGCATCAGCTCCAACCCCATCATCTGGTAACAAAGGACGTACTCGCAAAACACTCGAATATTTCCTTTTAGCTCCTGCAATAGAAAATCGCTGATTATGACTTTTGCAACATACACAACAAAAAAATGTGAGCAAAAGAACAGTACCAAAATAGTATTATGCAATTTTTTTATGTAATTTCTCTCCTTCAATCAGTTGATGTTCTGCCTCTGCCAAGCGTTCTTGTAGTTCTTGTACCACTCGCTGTTTCTCCTCAAATTCTGCCCTTGTTTCCATAGATGATAAATCAGCCATCTAGAAAAAAACAAAAGTGTGTTATTACAATTAGCAATGTCAAACAAGCAATTAACAAAACAAAGAATAAACAGATGATATAAAGATAACAACCAAAGCGTAAGCCACAATTTTTACACTTAAAGCAATTAATTTACCTTGAGTTTCTCATTTGCAGCAGCTAGCTGAATCTCCATAATCCTTATCTGCTCTCTTTGGGATGAACATGTCTCCTGTGAAAGAAGCCAATATGTCATAAATATAACCATCACAAAATATATCTGCATAAAACATATAAATACACAAACTTAAAATATATAGCAACAAACCTCCAATGATTTGGATTTTGTAGTCAAGGAATTCAATTCCATTAAGGATTTTCCAGTACTTTCTTGATACTTCACTATTTCAGCAGTTAAAGTCTGCACCTGTGCTACTTGGCGGTCACGATCATCTCTTACTTGTTGCAATTCGCCGCGAAGGCATCTAACTTCATTAACTAATGAATCTTTTAGTTTAGTAGCTTCATCCTGTGAAGCCTGAAACAAGACAATGTATGACAAAAGAGTAAGTATAAATCAAAAATTAAGGGAAGAAAAATAATTATAAGAATGTAGTCCTAATAAATTGTTGTTGATTCAAAGTTAGATAAATATCAACACCCTAAAAACTTACTCTGGACAAAGCTAATTGCTCCTGCAACGAATTATTGTGACCCCTTAAGGTGCTTAGGTTCTCGACTATGGTCAACTTCTCCTTTTCTACACGTTTATTCACCTCATTAGCTGTTTCAAGATCAGATTGAAGTTTAGCATTGTAGTATTGTAGACTCTGATTATACTCCTGTAACCGCTTGTACATATCGTCAAGAGAGACAGCCTGCAGTGTAAAATGAAGTCGAAAACATTAGATGATTCTACCTAAGGAACTTACTAAATTCAGAGAAGAGAAAGATAAATAAGCAAAAGACATAAAAACCAGTTATTATTACCCTCTGGTTGGCAGCTGCAATGTCTTGATGAGCTTTTTCAAGCTGTTCTGAGAGAGAAGCTTGTAACTTTTCAGCAGCCACTCTAGCTTCCTTTTCTATTCTATGATTTTCAATTGCATCCTAATTGTCAAGAAAAATAATCAAATAAATTAATAACTCTAAGAAATGAATAATCCACTAACATCCAATGAATGATAATCTTACCAGCTTTTCTGATTCTTCTTTTGCAACCTTCTCTCGCAAATGAGCATTTTCTTGCCTCAAGTCTAAAATAGTTCCGTTCAGTTCACTCTCCCTAGTCTTCATCCCCATTTCTAATAGCACCAAAAGTGAGTCACATAAAATGCTTTATCCGGCAACATAGGGTACACAAGACAAGGTAAGAAAATTCACATTACCAGTATCAGATAATTTCTTCTCAGTAGACTCCAATGCACTCTGAATCTTTTGCTTCTCAAGAACATGGTTTTCATCAACTTGCTGAAACCATTTGATGCAAAGCTTGAACCTCTTGTTATGCTCAGTCATTTGCTCAAGTCTTGCCTACCACAACAAAATTCAACTAATTAGAATCCAAAACAGAAAAGCTAACAAACAAATGGAATTACCCAAAACAAACCTTAAGATCAAACTTTTTTGCTTTCGGCTTCTCGTTCAACAAAGCCTCAACTTCCTCTTTTGTAAACTCAATAGTCCCACAATCTGAACCCTCGGTGCTTGCCATATCACTTGCCGCCGGTACATCTTGCCTATTATTAACGACAGCAAATGCCTGCCGCGGACGTCCAGTTCCAGTACTTGTGGGCCCCACTGTTCTTCCTGCCCCAATCCTCCTCCTCTTATCAAATGGAACATCATCCGTACCCTCTTTCTTCTACAAACAATTCAAAGCACAGAGACTAAACACAACACTAGCCAAAACATATAACTTAAGACAAAAAAATTAACCAAGCAATCACCTAAAGATTATGTTATAGAAACTATAATTTTGAATTTACAAATCGAAAAAAACAGAATGCATTTTTCTTCAATTTTTTGAGTAATCAAATGAAAAGAAAATTGAAATTGAAATTGAAAGAATAGAGGGTTTACAATAGATGGGCTTCGAGGAGGTCTGTTCTGGTTACGAGACGCCATATGTGAGCAAATCAATAACAAGCTCCGGGCGATTATTGGGAATGCTCCAAAACTTGCATAATCCAATTTCGATCTTCACCGTTAATTTCAGAAACTCAAGGTAGATGATGCAAAAGAAGAATTACGATTATTGAAATTTGAATAGCTTCCTTTTTTTGAATTTTTTTTTTTTTGGAACGTTAGGGTTTGCAAAGGAAAGCGAGAGTGCTTGGGAGCGCGAGTTAAAATTTTGAATTCATTTGAAATCAGATCTGGCGGCCACCGAGAGCAATTTAGACGTTTCTCTCATTTTGGGCCCAATTGGATCGGGTTACTAGCCTGAATTTAAATGATCCCAATTGGCCCACGATACTTCAATTTTTTCTTGTTCCCACTAGTTGCACCCCCCTCCATATTTATGAAATTGACTCATATTTTATTGATACATTGTAAATTTGTAATTACAAAATTACAAAAATCACATTATACATAGTGAAAGGGTTTGGGGTAAGGACTCTTAATTATTTTGACATATGGGTGTGTTTGGGAATGATAATGGGAGGGGTTTGGAAGGAAAAAAAAAATTTCTTAATCTATAGTGATTTTGACTATGTTTTATACATGAAATTTATTATTTTTGGGTGAATCCAAGGCATTCCCTAAAAATATCCAAATGACGTGGGGGATAAAATAGGGGCTTGATTCCCAATTCTCTCAATAAAGAGAAAATGTTGATAGGTCTTTACATTAAAAAGAAGTTGTTTTTACATACTTTTATAGCATCTAAACATAAAACAAACACATTCTGAAAAAACATGAAAACCCAAAAAAAAAAAAAACATTTCCAAGATTTACAAAACTCTACTCAATCTTATTGTGCAAATGAATTTACATGGTGGGTCTTGCAAAGTTTTGATGTTTTCTTTGTTCAAAACCAAAGGGAAAAAAAGGAAAAAGTCAACAAAAACAATATCAATATTGATACTTTTATTTTCTTTCATTCAATTTGCTTTCAAACTCGTAAGAAAACTACTGAAGTAAAGTTATAAAACAAAGAGTGTATTTAAAGAGTTTTTTTTTTCATTTTTTGACCAATTTTCCATTTTTATTTAATTAATTAAATTTTTTTTTGAGATGCGGGATACTAAGAGCAAAAATTAGAAATTATGGTTTATTCTTTATTTTTTAAAATTTTAACCTGTGTTTTAATATTGAGATGGGTTCAGGGACTTGATTAAAGCTCCAAATTCGGCCTAATTTTTTTGTGGGCTTTAGACCCCATCCAAATCAGGCTCGATTAGAATTTTGGAAATTAGCAATGGCCCACAAAACTGTTGCTATCCTTACTACATGACTAATTGTATGACATAAAAATTAAATTATATAAAGAAAATAAATCAATCTACATTGATAAAAACGATTCGTTGCAATATGTAAGTAATTCTAGGAGGATTTATCTTTTTTTTAATTAAATTTTAATATTTCAATCAATAATTTAATGTTTTAAATTAATAAAATAAATTTTAATATAGAGACTCGAACGGGTACTACCACGTTGATTTCTACTTAGTAATTAGCACGTAATTAAAATTTGCTAACTCTTTGACAGAATTTTGAAGCCCGTGGAATAGCTTGGAAGGTGATGTACATGCGCGTTCGTGTTATTATTGTATTATTATTCTTTTTAATTACTGTGGTTTGTGAATTGGAATTAGTTCACCATAATATTAGGCTTAGCAAGTGTGTTATTGTTGTAATTGCCTATATGTACATATATTGCTAACAAAAATCCAGTTGCGGCTTTATTAAATAATCATAGTATTTTTTTAGTGTTAAGATAGCATAATTATGTTGAGTTAGTTAAACAAGCTAATGTATCAGTTGAGTCAACAAAATTAATTATGTTGTTAAGAGTTTGTTATCAAAGCTAGCTATTTAGATTCAATGGATTTTAACTTGCAATCAATATGTGTAGATCATTATAGATCTTAGTTTAAATACAAATGTATATAATGAATGTAATACAAGAATCAGTTGCAATCCACTTTCATTCTCTCTATTATCACTTTACATTTTCTTTTTATTTCGTACACTTTCTGACCATCCAAACATTATTATTTAGTCTTTAAGTTGGAATCAGAGCTTGATCTAAGCAACCATGGCTATGTCAAGCACAAATCCAAACACAAATCAGTCTGTTTCATCTTTTCACCTTTATAACTCCAATCAAACTCGACAGATCAAACTGTACGATTTGAAGATCTCAAATTCTTTCTTCAGTTCGTGCTTAATGGACTCGTAGGCCTTCTGAATGGAACTAAAGTTTATCCTGATTAGTTACTTGTTCAAGGACCCTGAAAGCTCTATTGGAAAATCTCCAGAGAATCCAGCCTTTATCGCTTGGAAGAGGTAGAATCAATTGCTGCTAAGCTGGCTCGTTTCCTTGATTAGAGTTGAGTTACTTAGCCTCGTGGGTAGGTCAGAACTCTTCTTCGGAACTTTGACTAGCCTTAAAAGAAGAATTTGGATATAAAACTACTAGGAAAGCATACTTGAAAATGATGTTGAGTAACTTAGAACGGATCCATGACAATGACTGAATATTTTAGTAAGCTATAATTGATGAACTTGCTTGGTCGGCAGTCTGATTAATAATTTGGATTTTGTCACTCATTTGATTTTTGGAATAGATAGCAGCATACTATCCTGTCGGTGTGTAGATTAAGGCTAATGTGATGAAGATGACTGTTAATAAAGCCTGCTACATGCTTTTTAGCTCATGAAGCTAGATTAGAAATTAATAAATTGAGTGCTAGAAAAGAAGAAAAGTTGAACTATGCAGCTAACATAGCTTAGGCTAGACCTAATAACAAGAAGCCTAATGGTCAAACTAGTTATTATTAAGGTAACTGGAACAAGAATGCTAACCAGAATGGTAATAATGGAGGAAGAGGTGGACATAGTAAAGGTTTATGAGGACAAGGACGAGATAATTGGAATGATAATGGCCGTTGGAATAATGGCATGCAATGGAATGGTGAAATATTTGGAAATTTCTAGGTAGGGGAGGTTGCAATGGCCTTATTGGAAGTAAAGAATAGCTTTTAGCGAGAACATTAATTTTAACAATAGCAGAGGTGTTCTAGATCCAGTCCACTGCATCAGAATCTCTCAGATCTGCTTTAAGACAAAACATACAGCTATTAAATCTAGAAATAGATACAACAAAGAGAATATTCCTTCTTATCCACCATTAGGCTAATATCCTTATCAAAACTCAGCACCAAGGGTTGTCTATCTCGGAGAAGGTGGAATGGTTTATCGTAGATGATACTTAGGTAGTGGTGCAACTCAACACTTAACCAACAACCAATAGAATTTGAATCTTGAATGCAGACATATAGTATTCCAAGTTGGAATACTTTTACATATTGGTAATGATCAATGATTACATGTATCACATGTGTTGACATGCGTGTTTTCACACATCATATGATTCAATGTTACATTTGAATGATATCTTCTTGCACTGTCATAAATAAAAACTTAGTAGCATTGCTAAACTTTTTGGGAGATAGTGGCATAATCATTGAATTTGTTACAAACCTTTGTTTTATTAAGACAAGAAAAAGGAAGTCATCTGGTTTAAGGGATTACTAAAGGGAGATTATAGCAATTACTATCAAAAAATGAGTTTGCCTCTAATTCATGTTATCTGGCTTTTCACCATTCATGACCAAAGCAAGGGCTTTAGAAACACACGTGGGTTCTACGGGTTCGGATAGATGCTTAGTGGCGTGATAAAAATGGTAGGCTTAACAATATTATTCTAGGAGCTTATGACCATTTTGTAAGAGCGAGATTGCATAGGTGTCGTAGCTATAACAGAAACCAGGTTCTAGGGATTCTCAGCAGTGTCACAGGATAAATTGTCTTCACAAAGAGAGACATGTTGCAAAGATTGGGTGCATGATAGATCCGTATTGTGCATGGATGATGAAGGTGGTGATACATCTTGGTTTAAGGAATTTATTGATTGCGGAGAGAGTTGAGAGTTTTGAGGAGATAAAATAGACTTGATTCATGAGGAGTGGATTGGAAATTCGGTAGAATATTATCAAAAGAGAAAGTTGGGGAAAAATTGAGATCGAGGATGGCACATATGGATTAGGAGTGTCTTTGGTTAAATGATCTTGGGGATATATGTGAGTGGGTGTGAGTTGGAATGGGAAGTAGGAAGGTGGCAAGGTGCATTAGAAAGTGCGATAGATGACCACGACGATTTATTCAGAGATTCGCATTTAGGGAATATTGGTTGAGAGACATATAACTCTTCAAGACTGATTGGAGCTTTTCTCGCTTACAAAGGAGGCAATTTTAAACGGGATCGAGCCCCACGGAGAATATGAAGAACAAGGTAACCATCTCTCAATGAGCGTCCAACTAAAGCAAGTTCATCAACAAGGCATTTGGCATCATGCATATATTCAAGTGATGTTTGTTCCTTGAGACTTTTTGTATTCGAATAACTCAACTATGAACACTGGGGCTAAATTTGACCATGTTTCACTAGAGTTTTGGTCATTGCAATAAAAAGGAGTAATGCCTTCAAACACCAAAGACAATATTTCATTAAGTAATTGGTCTTGTTGGTTCCAAAGAAGAAGGTTGAGGATGGTTGTTTCATTTTCGGTTTTGGTTAGAAAAAGGGCAAGGATAAGTTAAAAGATATATAGCCTAAAAAGATTGTAAATCAATAAGTGTACTAAGCTCTTCTCTCCACGATGTGTAGTCCAAGAGGTGAAATTTAACGGAGCGCGGGCGCGTATGTTAATATATAGCAATTGGTTATTGAGCGTCGAGGTTTGGTGGAGAGGGTGGGATTTATAGATAAGAATCGGGGTTTAAAGAAGAAGAAGAAAGATCGGCCATATTTATGCTCGTAAGAGTGGGTGGCTCTAATACCACGAAAGTAAGGAAGAGACAAGAGAATTGTATAATGGCTTGTATATTTTCATTACCCTTTAGCTTGTATTTATACACATTTAGTATACAAAGATTAGTCTTGCCATCCAAGGCAATTATATATTTAAACCAAAAGAAGTTATTACAATGGATTTGAAAAGATATAGATACCATGAGAAGAATTAGTTAGGAACTTTGCAACTTGGTCCTCTAAAATCGTGGTGGGAATATTTTCCTTATGTCGACACTCAGATACTCTGCATGTCGTCAGAATGATTTTTGCTTTTGACGCTTACTCGCATGCTGCAAATTATCATGCTTTAAAACTAAAACTCACCACATTAAAAATTATTGAGAATATTCTCTGAATTGGTTTCCAAATAAGATTTTTTACTATAAGAGCGGAATCGAGGATTGTTTGAAAGTAGTTCATGGAGGACAAAACAGAGCCACCCTCGACATACTCATGAAACTAGTCTAGTATTTGATGAAAGTAGATATTGCCTTCATTATCCCTTTCGTGGACCATCTGTCACTGGTGGCCATTATGATGCTTGGATGTATCATCATTTAGATGGTATGTTCTGCTCTAAACCAATTATGACTAATTAAGAGTCACTCACGTCTTTAGAATTAATTAAATGGAACTTAAAAGAAAATTTTGTTGATTTACATGCTCATTTATGTGAAACAGCAACAAAGCATAGGATAACAATCTGGTGGGTGGAACCACGTGTCAAAAATCCACCAGCCACACTCAGACCCAATCCAATTGTCAACAAGAAAAAATCATCAACATGACACGTCTAAAAGCAATTGGCAAAGACCACAGCCAACTTATCCAAGTAGAAAATGGCGATAAGGTGCTGGGCTCAAAATCAATCTACATCACAGAACGCAAAGAACAAAACTTAAACCACATCACCCAAGTATCCAAAAATATAATTTCACGTTACTGCTTCCAATTTCCTCCAATTGAAAAACAGCTTCCTGATGCGATTTATGTGAAATGGCACATGTTTTTCATGGCGTCAATGGCTTACTTAATCCTCCCACCCCAGGCTGTTCTTGGAAGGTAGCTTCCAGCCTCAGTGGCCCAACCTGGCTTGAACGCCACTAGCAACAGCAGAGTTGCCGGCTCGGCCCTGGTTTCACTGTTGCCAGGCAGGCATCAAACGAGCCTGAAACTCAGCCGTGCTATGCTTGGTCTTGTGCTGCAGGTGGGTGTGGCCTCCAGTCCTCTTGTTCAAGCTGTACTTCATGATGCCACTCACATATCAAAGTTGGTCCTCCTCCCCCACCTTCCTGGCGGATTGCGTGTTTGCAACAAATAGTATCTTTATTAGTCCTTGATATTCAAAATGTTTCTTTATGAAATGGAAATCTTGATGTTGGCATGCAGCAGTTGAACGTTGAATTTGATGAGCCAAGAGACCTGATCTGCCATCGAAGGAGAGGTTCTTATCCAACCACTTACCCAGCCCAGGCAGCAGAGAGAGCAAAGGCGTCGGCAAAGGATATCTTAATGTCAAGGAATTAATAGACAAGAAGGCCTGGCCCATGTTCAGAATGATCTCCGTCCTAGGCCCTCTGCCACCTCTATGACCTCAACATCATCATTTCTGCTAAGCTGAAGATGAGTAGTAACCAAGAACCTCACTGAAAGCCTTCCAGACCATCGATGTGAGTTTTTTTCCTTTCTCTGAAGTTGATTTGTTAATTTATAATTAGTAATCTTAATGTGAATATTTTCGGGTTTTTTGTTCTTTTTGTTTGTCTGCCAGCTTGACCATACAAAAGATTAAGAGCACTCCTGAAGCTGAGAAATACTATGCTGACTGTATTTTACCCTGGAACGATGTCTCTCCAAGGTTGGCTGGCAGAATTAATATAATCTGATGTAAACTATATTTTCATTTGTGAGGCAAACAACTTCTCTGTGAATTTTATTGCAAGTCGACGTTCCGCCCAAAGTATCGAGAATAATTCTTGTCCAGAATGAAGTATGTTCATAATTTTAACTGCTAAGAAACTCAGCAGGCAGGCCCCAAATATGGAGCATCAATCTTGCAGTGTTGTTGTGCATAAATTTCAGAAATAATAAACTGCAAGCGAAGCTCAATGAGCAATCCATATTATTTAGGTCGATTCTGTGGGTTAAAATTGACAGTTAACAACTTAAAAGTTACAGGATTAAAATATTTAATAAATTAACTTAAAAATGATGTTAATATAATTTTTATTTAAATAATAAAAAATATTATATTTTTAATAATTTTATTAAAATTTTTTTATTATATATTATTAATTTTTTTCACAATATCTAAAAAATTTAAAAATTTCAAACACCTCAATTCCAAACGCTTATATTAAAGGAGAAAGATATACAACAAGATATACAACAAGAATACGAGAAGATGACCAATGTATGACCCTGTTACAACTTTACAGTTTCCTTGTGGTTGTATCTTCTGTTAGCATCCCTTCAAACATTACTAGGTTGTGGCAATAGCTATGCATCTCCGAAGTAGCAAACCTCATATTCGATATTCTTCTCAACAGAACATTACAGGTAAACATTTTTCCTATTATTTGATGAATTGTAGAATAACTTCCCCTTGTTCATGGTTGTAGGAACAGGGAATAGCATCTAAATCTTGATTTTCAGAAATGCCAAAGGACCAATGAGGCAATAACCTCTTTTTTTTTTTTTTTTGCCCCAATCCATCATGGAGCTTTTTTTGGGGTCTTTCTAATACAGGGCCATGCAGCTTCTCTTCCACTATATCAGTATTTTGTTTTGAGAAAGAGAAAGCAAAGCATTACGCAAGAAACACTCACTTCAACATCATATCAAGACTGTATATCACAAAGCAGCAGCGTATTGACCCATTAATGTCATTTTTTCCATAAATGTAATAAAGAGCCAGAGTTCTTCAGTGATGAAGACTTCTTCTGTCTCTACGATTTATCAAGAAAGATATTAAAAACTCGAGTTTAAAGATAATTGTTATTATTTTTAATGAGCAAAAAACACGAGGGGGTAAGTCTCTCTTTCTGCTGCTTTTCTCTGAAAAATAGGAATGGAGCTCATAAGGGTCTAATTTCAAGCTCACCCACCAAAGGTCAAAAGGCTTCTAAGGGATCTTAAGCCTAAGTCCTTTAGCTTTAGATCTTCTGTCAAACTTGTTTCTTTAAAGTTTCAAATACTTTCTTTAGTCTCTGGGCTTGTGAAAGGTGAAGCAAAAGTTCTATTACGTTGTTACAAATGGACATCGCATTTGTTCGATAAAGGTTCAGAAAGCAATTTCTGGCTAAGGAGACAAAAGGGGGAAGGTCACCTGGCAAGTAAAAGGAAGGAAAAGGAGAGAAGATTCTTTGCAGATGTCCGCTGGGAAAGTGTTACTAAATGGTAGAAGCCGAAAAAGAAAGCCTTTAAAGTCATTGTTCGACGAAGAGTACCAATAAAGTTAAAATCAAGAAATTCTGTAAACGCCTTTATCTTCCATTTTTGGGAAGTTGTCGATAAGCCGGGAAAGTTTTGCAGGGGGTCCTTGGCACTTTGATAGAGGGTTAATTGTATTAATGTTCTTAAATGTTGGGCAGGAGTGTACAAAACAAGCCTTTACACATGTTTCATTTTGGGTCCAATATTCAATGTAACCCATCATGTGCATGAACACTGAGACACACAGAATTAGGGTTATTGGCAAGTGGGTAGATTGTACACAGACATTACAGAGCATGTTTTGGCAAGATATCGACTGTAGACGGTGGGACACACAAACCATACGACAAAGCCTCTATTTTCAAGCATGAAGATGATGAAACATGGTGAACGGATAGTGGAGAGCAAGAATAAGTGAGAATACAACAAATGAAGGAAACGAAGAAAAGCGAACCAATGTCTTGCAAGATACGGTAAAGATTGCCGCATTTTTGCCAGTGTTCGCGTACGGGGTAATCAAACGGTATAACGCACTAACTATAAAAATCAACTTGAGGAGGAGATGGCATATGGGCCATGGATGAAAGCCCTGAACAATTAACCCGAACAAATGAAGCAAACCAGGAAGAAAGGAAACGCGAACAAATCGTGGTTATATGTCGGGCGATATTACAACAACGGTGTCTGGACAAAATGAGGTACTGTGAGATAACGATGGAGAAATCCAAAAGTTGATGAATGAGTAATGGCTACAACCATCACAAAGGGGGATTTCAAAATGTTGTAAATTAAAGCAAAGAAAGACAATCCGAAAGATGTTGTGGAGCAAGTCAAATTTTTCAGGAGAAAGTCAACTGAGGCTGGGAAAGAAAAGGCTGGAGGGAAACGAGAGATGAAAAAATCAAAAAGAATCCAAGAGGAAGAGGAAAATGAAAATGAGATCTTAATTTAAAAAAGGGCAACAACAAAGTCGTTTCCACCATAGATCAACAAAAAGCATGTACGAAGCAATGAGGATGGGTCTCTTAGAGTAAATAGAGCAGTGTTTAAAGTATAATGGGAAGTCGTGGTTACATTTTAAAAAAAGTTTCACTAGCAATAATAATGAATCAAATAAGAAAAGGTCTATGAGGGAAATATTTTGGGATGTCTTTGAACAAAGAGAAAGAAGATAGAGCCCAATGAGTAAATAACACGATCTCCAAAGGCTAAATGCGATTGATGCTTAAGCGCAGTCGGGAAGAAACGAATGACAAGGTTTACGGAAGAACCAACTACGAAATGCTACTGCTCGCCACAACAATGAAGATAATTAATTAATAACCGTGATCAAACATCTTACCCGCCAAGCTTCCCAAAAATTCTCCATTGCATAGACCGAGGTGATGTTTTAAGGTGAGACAATCAAGTCTGGGTTAAAGTGTGATAAAGGTGTGTTTAATTTTGCCAACTGCTTTACCGTCGGTTATGGGCTCTGGTGAGGATTAGCCTTTACTTGCTAATTTGCTGCACTTCTTTTGAGGTAAAAATCATAGCCAAATACCCACATTGATGCTGTTGTCTGCGCTAAAATGGTCAAGTATCGAGGTGCACGGTATATGGTAATACCCGAAATAAACCAAAACATCACACACGGATCACCTAAGGGAGACAGCAGATTATCCTCACCGCCTCTTGGTTTGCTTGGGATTTTAATGTAAACTCTCGCATCTAAACTTCGTAAAAACATATTTATAGCAGTGTCTTAGCAAAGAATGATTTCAGAGTTTTAAATGTCATGTCAAGATTTAGTTATAAAGGATATCCTCACACATGAGTCAAATAGGCGTCTGAGTCTCACTCAGGAGGAAAGACTTGATAGATTTTGAGCCTAAAAAATCAAAAATGTCACAAACGTGAGCTTATTCACCTAATAACATTGACATCACTGCGCCTGTGATACTGGGAAGGGTGGAAACAAGAAGAAAGAGCAGAACAGATATCTTTCACGCGAATCCATTACTAAGAGCATGTGAGTCCGCAATAGGCTGGTAGAAAGAGATTATGGCACGAACTGATGAGTAATATGTAACTGAACGAAGCATACCAGACGTGGATTGTGAAACCTCCGAATACAACAGCATATATGAGAAGTTCGATGGCAATTAAAGTCGAGAAAGTCGATTACGTCGGGTGAAAGTAGATAAAATCGCTTCCAAAGAATGCAGAAACAAGAAAAAAGTGGGAACACATGTTAAAGAGATAAAGAACATCAAAGCAGATTGATGGAATTTCATAGAGGAGAGATTTATCACATGTGATCTGCATAAGTATGGTTTAAGAGGCTTACAAAAATGACAAAATTTTTCCTGTATCTCCAAATCTTCACTAGAAAGAGAAAGAATACAATTGAAGGATTCTCTACAAGAAGATAGCATGGATGTGAAGAAGCAGATGGAATAGAAAAGGTTTTCTCATGAAAGTATTTTGCAAGCTTCTTCACCACACACATCCTACAGATAAACAATTGAGAAAGTATTCAAGAACATGGCTCACGAAAGGATGATGAGAACGAGCACCAACTAGTAGAAGATCAAGAGATTGTTGCATTGAAAACAATGACCTAACAAAGTTTCATCTAATATCACCACTGCTTTTTTCAAAATACTGAATGCTTGCTGGTTGAGCATAAGGCGTGTCTCGCACATCCTCAATGAAGAGGTAGCACGGCCTCTTAAATCACACTTATGTTGCATTGATTCGCAACAGGGACACCAAGAGAGTGGGTGATTAAGGCACTATTAGCTGTGTACGTTAGCCCACGTGATACAAAGAGCACTATAGCCATAGGTTAAAAGAAATACAGAATTTCATATGTAATTTATCACACACTCAAAGTGCATCTATCCTAAGAGACTTCTATTATGTATAATATAATCACTCCATTGTTATTTGTACAAAATTAAATATAAAGAAAGCAAAGATTTGTTAATGAATTAGATGTCGCAGGCATGCAGGACGGTAGAGGGAGATTTGTGAAACACACAACGAGGCTAAGCCACCAAATCGTATGAAATTTAATTACGAGACGCATCACTACTCCTTTCCTTCAGCTTTTGATAAACGGATACCTAGTACAATTCACCCAACGAGGCTGGGGATAAGGTCAGCCTCTTCATCTCCGGCATTTATTTATCTTGCAGCGTAGGTTTTTCAAACTGAGCAACTCAATGGTGTGGGCAGCACCATCAAGGGCCGAGGCCTGGGTGAAAGAGCCGCCAATCACCACTTTTTCGGGATTATGTGCCTAATTTTCACAAGAGCCATCATGAAGACCGCTCTAACTTGAAGGAAATTTTGAGTGCTACACCGAGACTGACAACCCAATTTTGAAAACCTCCAGCAAG